>CAUYQV010113548.1:0-19868 GCA_963574575.1 Galagoides demidoff
TCTGATTACACTCAAAAGATTATCAGAGCTTAGATCCCAGAAGAAGTTAAATGGAGATAGGGATTTGAATACCCTCACTTCCCTAGCATGGAGAGAGACCAATCCATGCAAATGTGTTTTCAATATTTCATGTATATCTAATATTTGGAGTAAATAAAAAAAATACTATTTTTACTATTTTAAATATGAAGAAAATTTGACCATCCCAAAAATATTCAGGTAGGAATATTGGGTAGGAATACATAGTTTGTTTTAATGGCTTTGGTACGGCCTAATTCTAGGCCTAGGTTTAGTGTATAATTTCATACTGTGCTTCAGGACTCTGAGATAAATGACATACATTTTTTTGTATGTATTCAACATTGCATGAAAATCAAATAGATACACTGCATCTATTTTATAATGCACTTAGCAAGCAGCACATGCAAAAATACATTTGTATGTAACAAAGGATTCCCAGCACAATTAAATTCTGCCACTTGAAAACAAAAAAGAGTTTTGATCTATGATAAAAAGGTTGAATTTGGCCCTGGGTTAATGAAATTAATGATCACAGTTTACAATTACTAAGAGTGTTTTCCCTGCCAAGAGATACCTGGAGACCAACAAATATAGAGTCAAGTGGAAAATTGTAGCAACTCATTCAACAAACTATTCAATGAGTTTTTGTATGGGGATCAGCTGCAAATGAAACTATCATAATTTCCTGTCTAAGATTTAAAGTGTGAGAAATTTTACTGTTAAATTCAGATTGTCACTGGATATAATTAAAAGTAAAAATATTACAATAAATTGGGTCACAATTCCACCTGATTAAAAAAAAAAAAGCATGTTAAGATTTTATTTGCAAGAATTGTAACCCCTCGATTTAAATGTGTTTTATTTTGTAATGTTGATGTTTTTAAATGGCTCCATTTAAAACAATACATCCATATTTTATATAAATTTCTTAAGATTCTAAAAATTTAAAATAACATGCAATATTTATATTTTTACTGACTTCCTTCATTTAGGAAGAAAGGTAGAAGGCTTTAGAATAATTATTTTTGTGATTTAAGTTACATGAGATGATTTATACAATGTTAAAATCATGCCCTGGATATAATTTTTATCCATTGTTTATATAGCTATTTACTACTAATAATAGAAGGAAACTCTATACATGTTCACTCCTGACTTACCTCTACTTCCTCTCTAAGACATCATATCACATCTCTACCTTTTCTACTTTCTTACTTTCACCTAAAACTCAGTACATCACAATAAAACACAAATATAGTCTAAAACACAAATATAGATGGGAGCAGGGAGGATGACTGGCAGAAGGAGGGAAGGCATGAAATGGGATCTCACCTAATGTGCACATTATGAGGGTGTATAACACACGCCCTGGGTGAGACTCTTATAAATGGAAGTTTACCCTGCATGTGAGAACAATGTAACCTAAAAATTTGTTCCCTCACATTAATTTGAAATAAAAAATAAATTTAAAAAAGAAGTCAAGGGTAGAACAGTGAGAGGAGGGGGTTAATTACAGTGTCAGTGGTGTCAGGTTGAGAATTAAGTCAGTAATATTAAAAGAAAACTGTATTAATTCTTTTCTTGCTAGCTTCTAAATAATAACTTCCTATTTTCTTTAGTCTCGAAAATATATAAATAAATCTCAACATGTCTAAAGCTGAAGAGTTCATTGACACAAAATCTCACTCTTTTTTCTAACCTTATGTTTTTAGCATTACATCTTTATCCCAGAAATGGAAATTCAAAACCTTGGTCACTTTGCACTTTTCACTCCAAAATTAAATTAAATTTGTGAGATTTTTGAGTAAAGATCAAGTGCATACAGCCTGACAAAAATATCTGTGACTTTTTGGATTTACCATGGAGAAATACAGGAAGAAAACTGGTGTCTAAAAATTCATAAATATTGTTGAGTAAAATGTACCAGGACATGGACATGGACATAACTGATTTGTTTTAGTTTGGTGGGTTTTTTGAGAAACCTACTTTAAAATCATATATACAAGTCTGGGATATACATATAAATTTGGTAGCTATGAGTATGTATGGAGATAGTGGGAGATAAATATAGGTTGAATATCCCTAATCTAAAAATCTAAAATCTAAAATGCTCTGAATTTTTGACCCATGACATGACACCATAAGTGGAAAATGCCACACCTGACCTCATGTAACAGGTTACAGTCAAAACACAAGCACACAATACATAATCTATTCAGTACCACCAAGGGACAAAAGACCTCCTAGCACCCTTCAGCTGTAATATCTTTTTTTGTACACACCCACATTCCCCCCCACACAGCATGTCCACAAAGGTAGCTAAATGGCACATGTCTGGACACCTCAACAGCAGGGTCTCCATAATGCCCCACATGGGGTCAAGACCTTTGATTATTACTCACAGGTTTGTTTGTTTGTTTGTTTTGCTTTATCCTGTGTTCTGTGGTGTAAAGATACTGTTGAAAAGAACTGCAGATACACTTGTAGGTAATAGTGATAAGAAAAAGAGGATGTATGTATGTTATAGCACAGAAAGTCAAATGGCAGAAAAACTGGAGAATGGTAATGGTTGTGAAATGTCTTACAGCAGAGTCTGGTATTGAAATGAACACCATATATGACCTGAAGAAAGAGAAAGATAATTTTCTATGCAGGAAATGATGAAGGAAGTCAACAGAAAAACACTGCACAAAGTTAAAAATGGAGATCTCAGTTGCGTATTATAGGGTGACTCCATTAGCATTACAATAAACACATGCCACTTGTTTCAGGCTAATCATGAAACAAGCAAAGATCTATCAAAATGAACTGAAAATTGAAGGGAATTGTGAATACTCAACAGGCTGGTTGTATTAATGTACAAAAAGATGCAGCATTAGTTTTTAAAGATTTTTAGTAATAAACCACATGAAGCAGCCAAGAAATTCAATGAAGAGATTACTGGAGTCACTGGTGATGGAAATATGACACCAGAACAAGTCCATAATGCTGATAAAACATCACTGTTTTTGCATTTTTACCCCAGAAGAATACTGACTACAGCTGACAAGCCAGCCTGGAGAGGAGTTAAGGATGCCACAGACAGGACTCTGCTGGGGTGTGCTAATGCAGCAGGCAGACTAAACGTGCTGTGATACCTACAGCTTGTGTCCTTGCCTTTCTCAAGGAGCAAATTTCTAACCACTACATTCTTCTGATAACCAAAAGGCATGGATCATCAGACAGTTTTTTCAGCCGGTTTCACAAACAGCTTGCACCACTAGCTGATACTCCCTGCAGGGAAGGTGTATGGGATACAAACAGCAAGATCTTGTTATTCCTTGACAACCATTCTGCTCATCCTGCAGCTGAAACTCTCATCAAAAATAATGTTTATATCATGTATCCTCCCCCAAATGTGACTTCATTAATTCAGTTATGTAACCAGCATATCTTTAGATCAATGAAAAGTAAAGATGAAAATCTTTCTTGAACAGCCTACTAGTGGCAGGAAACAGAGGCAAGGTGTGAGTGTGGAAGTTTTTTTCCCCCCCTTAGAAAAAAAAGTTTAGCCTAAAAGATGCTATTGCCAACAGTTGGAATGCAATGACTAAAGACACAGTTGGGCATGCCTGAACAACCTCTGGCCTATGACTATGTCCAGTGATGATGATGAATAAGGTGGTAGTTTTGAAGGATTCTATATGTGAAATGTTAAAAAAAAAAAAAAAAGACATCTGACCTTCATAAGCAAAAAACATCCTTGTCAGAGAGCTGGAAGCAGTGGACATTAAAGAATCTTTTAACATCAATCATGGGGCTTCAGCTGTTCATATATCAAACAATGGTAAAATAGTAGATATTAAAGAAGCTTTTAACATGAATAATGAGGCTTCATTTGTTCATTTATCAAACAAGGGTAAAATAGCCAAAATAGTTTTAAATCAAGACAATCCTGGTAATAGTGATGATGAAGATGACATTAACACTGCAGAAAAGTGTCTGTATCCGTGGTGACAGTGTAAGATGGGCTTATTGAAGGACTAGAGCACTGTGCGTTTATAACAGAACAAGAAATCATGTCAGTTTATAAAATCAAAGTTAGACTTCTAAGACAAAAACCATTGTTAATGAGGCAGATGACTCTGGAGGGAATTTTTTTTTTTTTTTTGAGACAGAGCCTCACTATGTCACCCTCAGTAGAGTGCTATGGTGTCACAGCTCACCGTAACCTCAAACTCTTGGGCTTAAGCGATTCTCTTGCCTCAGCCTCCCAAGTACCACAACACCTGGCTATTTTTGGTTGTAGTTGTCATTGTTGTTTGGCAGGCCCGGACCAGGTTCAAACCTGCCATCTCCGGTGTTATGTGGCTGGCACCCTAGCCTCTGAGCCACAGGCACCAAACCTAGAGGAAACATTTTAGAAAGCCACCCAGTGAAATATTTCCTCATCCCTAGAAGAAACATTTCATGGTTCCGCAAACATTTCTAGTGCTTCTTCTCACAAAAAAAAAAAAAAAAGAAAGAAAGTAAAGAGGACAGAACAAAATACATTATACATTAACCTTTTAATCAAACAGCATTCTACAGAGACAGAAAGCTGCTGTTTACCAGCTAAGACAGGTATCCTGGTGATGCGAATGTGTTGCTTACTTACCATGAACACATTATATTTTCACTCTATTAATAGCATGTTATATTTTTATTGTTACATGCTTGTATGCAAGTGTAAAAAAGGATTGTTTATCAGTGACGCATAAATTCAGAGTCAGGAATGATGGTGAAGACAAACAACTGCAGATTTCCCACATGGCTGGCTGGGGTAGTGACAATTTTGTTTTCTGATGGCTCAATATACACAAATGTTGTTTCTCCAGCAAAGTTGTTTAAAATGTTTTATAAAATTACCTTCATGCTCTGTATAGGCAGTATACATAAAACATAAATGAATTTCATGTCTTTGCGTTGGTCTCATCCCCAAGATATCTCATTATCTTTATGAAAACTTTCCTAAATCTAAAAACAAAATCCAAAATGCAAAAGATTTCTGGTTGTTCTCATGAATTTTGGATAAGAAACGCTCAACATGTGTGTGAGTGATCCCTCAGCTTGCCTTGTAGCCTGCAATGCCTTGTCTCATTGTCTCCTAATCTCCTTTCCTTGAGACTTTTATCCCCACCACTGCACTAAAAGCATTCATGCTAATGTGACCAAGATTCTTCCAATAATTAGCTTCTTGTCTTATTTGGATTAACAATAAACTTTAACTTGTACGTCACTTCTTTTTTTTTTTTTTAATTTGGTTCACAGGATGACAAGATCCCTGATTTTCTTTTTTTTCCTCAAAAGTTTCTTCTAAGTCTCTTTTGTAGAGTCCTCCTCTTCTCCCCTAAACTTAACACCAAAGTCCCCAATAGCTCAGTGATTCCTACTTTCTTCTATCTATATTCACCCCGTTGATTATTTAAATGCCCTCAAAGCATTGGATACAGTCATGCACCACTGAATAATAGGGATATGTTCTCAGAAATGTGTCGTTAGGCAATTTTCCTAACATGTATAACCATCCCAGAGTTCACTGACACAACCATGGGTGGCGTAGCACACTACACACCTACACTAGATGGTGCAGCCAATTGCTCCTGGACTACAAACTTGTACAGGGTGTTACTGTGCTGTTTACAGTAGGCTACTATAGCACAAGGAGAGCATCTGCATTTCTAAATATATTTAAATATAGAAAAAATGTAATAAATATTTGGTATAAAAGATGAAAGGTGATACCCATGTATAGCGCACATATCATAAGTGAGTTTATAGGATTAGAAGTGGCCCTGCGTAAGTTGGGTGTGAGGAGAGGAAATGTGAAGGCTTAGAACGTTACTGTGCACTTCTGTAGAATCCATAAACATGTTGCCCTTACGCTACATTAAATTTCTAAAAAAGAAATTATTTTTCATTAGCAAAATCAACTTATTATAACATTTTTACTTCATAAACTTTTAAATCTTGTTCAACTTTTTGATTTTTTTGCAACAATGCTTAGCTTAAAGTACAAACATATAGTTGTACAAAAATATATATTTTACATCCCTAGTCTATAAGCTTTTGTTTATTTAAAAAAAATTTTTTTTACTTTTTAAATATTTGGCTAAAAACTAAGACACAAACATACACATTGGTCTAGGCTTAGACAAGATCAAGATCACTGATATCACTATCTTCTATCTCTATACGTATCTTGTCCCACTGGGAGGGCTTCAAGGGCAATAACTCACATGGACCTGTCATCTCTGTGATTAACAGTGCCTTCTCCTGGAATAGCTCCAGAAGGGCCTCCTGAAGGCTATTTTATAAGTAGAAAGAATACACTCTACAATAATGATTACAAATATAAATATTACAATAATGATTACAGTAAATACACAAACAAGTAATATAGTCATTTCTTATCATTATCAAGTTTCCTGTACTATAGGCAGTTGTACTTGCTAGATTATTATATAGCTGGCAGCAGAGTAGGTTTGTTTCCACCTGCACTATTACAAACAAGTCAGGAATGTGTTCCACTATGACATTATGATGACAACTTCACTGGGCAATAGAAAGTTTTAGCTCCATTATAATCTTATGGGAAGCATCATTGTATATACAACCTGTCATTGACTAAAATGTCATTATGTGGGTCATGACTGCATTACTACTGTGCTAAGACTCCCAAATTTATATCTTCAATTTAGATAGTTTTCGATAACAGGATACTTACTTAACAATTTTCTGAACATCTATATTTGGATTTCTAAAACAAAGTCTAAACTTACAAGTCTATTTTGAATCCCTAGATTTTCTATCCAAACATTCTCCTTTCTTATGGACTTCAAGGACTAGGTGGCTCCTGTGGTTCAGTTGGTAGGGTACTGGCCCCATATACCAAGGGTGGTGGGTTCAAACCCATCCCCGGCCAAACTGCAACAAAAAAATAGCCAGTGTTGTGGTGGGCACCTGTACTTCCAAATACTTGGGAGGCTGAGGCAAGAGAATCACCTAAGCCCAGGAGTTGAAGGTTGTTGTGAGCTATGTGATGCCATAGCACTCTATAGAGGCAAAAAAGTGAGACGGCACTCTATGGAGGGCAAAAAAGTGAGACTCTGTCTCTAAAAAAAAAGAAGAAGAAGAAGCAGCCCTACATGGCTGCATCAAACCCACCAGGAAGCCCTTACCTTAGAGACTTCACACTGCCTCTCACTTCCTTCAGAAGTTGCTCTGACAACTTCTTTTTGAAGTCTACTTTGAGAACCCTTTTGAAAACTGTAAACCCATAGCCAAGCACAGTGGCTCATGCCTATAATCCCAGCACTTTGGGAGGCCAAAGTGGGAAGAATGCTTGAGACCAAGATTTTGAGATCAGTCTGAGAAAAAGAGAGACATACCATCTCTACTAAAAATGGAAAAGTTAGCCAGGTGTAGTGGCATGTGCCCACAGTCCCAGCTACTCAGGAGGCTGAGGCAGGAGCATCATTTGGGCCAAGGACTTTGAGCTATGATGATGCCACTGCACTCCATCTACTCCAGGCAACAGAGTGAGACACTGTCTCAAAACCAATCAATCAATAAATAAAGTTGCAAACCCACTACACCTTCCCAATACTCCTCATCTTGTCTTTGTCAACTACATTGTTTTCACAATACCTTCTAGCAAATCATGTAGTTTGCTAAATTATAATGCATATTATTGTCTGTCTCCTTCCGCTTAGACCTAAACCTCTATGAGGGCTTCACCCTGCTCACTGATGGATTCTAAGCACCTAGAATAGAACTTTTCTTTGAAAAGAACTTAACAGATATTTGATGAGTGAATGAAGAAAGGAAAGTGTAAAAACAGGGGGAAAGAAAGCTAAGGTTGAATGCATTGTTAATAGAGGTACTGAAGGAATTAGTGAACCAAAGAGGTCCTTGATGACATCACTGACCACAACGCTAACCAAACCTGGAGTGTGAATAGCAAAGTGCCTCAGTTTTTCTCATTTGTAAAATGCAAGAAATCATAATGCCTACTTTAGGAGTTATTGTCAAGATTAAAAGAGTTAATATATATAAAGTGCTTAGAATGATGCCTAGCATATAAGTTTGGAGAGAGGAAAGGATGAATAGAATAATGTGTAGCATATAATATAAGGTTGAAGAGAGGGATGGAGGAATAGAATAATCCCTGCCATATAATATAAGGTTGGAGGGAAGGAAGGAAGGTAGGAAGGGAGGCACCACTGTGAAAGAAAAGCAATATGCATTTTCAAATAAGAATATTATAGGAGAAGATCTGACTGAATCTCAAGTTGAAGATGATGGATTCCTGGGACTAGCACAGAGAAATTATGTGAGGGATACAGATAAAGTAATGAGAAGGGGGTGCTTTATGAAAGGTGTTAAGTATGGAACATGATAAATAAGAGAGAGTTGAGAGTCAATACCAAAACATTAGTATTGACACTCAACAGACAGATGTGCTAGAAATAGGTCCTGACTCAGTACTGCAATGTGGGCCTCTCCTCCGATTCAATGAGATTCTAAGTAAAATGAGAACAATTTATACTTTTTACTTATTTTAAGTTCTTCTTAATAATTTAAGCACTTCACGGGTCCTTTAAAAACTTCTTACTTAGTTATGGTAATAAAAGCTACTCAAATTCTTTTACTCTAGTGGAAAACATTTCCAATTTTTTGTATTTTTTTTTCTGATGTTGCTTCCACAAAGAATATAAGAACTAGAAAATATTATATTTGAATTTTATTTCACATTTGGTTTAAACACATTCAAAGTCGTATTTTTAACTATGTACTCTATTTTAATTACTAAAATAAACTTCAAAGGACAGAGTACTACTTAATCCAAATGTAATCCCTTCCATCATTTTATTTTTAATGATATATCACTTATTAATAATTGGTTTATAAATGAGAAAAAAATTCACATGATTACCTTGAACTAAAATTCCTGAAGTTTTTTTTTTTTGACAGGTTGTTTATTTTCTTTCTTTCTATAGAGTCTACACTATAAGATTTCCTATTTTTTTCCTCATAGTGAATGCTGGCATATTTGGAAATACAAGTTTTACAAAATTTTTAAAAAAGTGAATTTTTAAATTGTGACCAATTTTACTTTCATGCAACCCTGAAGGTGTCCACTGAAATGCTCTGGTATTTAAGTGAACATTTTACTGAAAATTTACTATTGCAGAGTCTAGTGAAAAACTTTTCACAGAAGAAAACATTATCAAGATTAACCACTAAAATTGTTGTATTGATGCCTTTATTATGCCTTACTAGCACAGCAATAAAAAAGGAAAGGGTAACAGGAGAAAGGAAGCTGTAAGACATAAGATATGGTCTTCAAATTGGAACCGACAAATCTACCACATGTGTGGCAGACAGATGAATAAGCTCTGTGGTGATGACTAATGTTGTCTATGAAAATTCTGAGTACTAAATCTTAAGCCTCTTCAATTCTCCAATGTTCTCTTTCCTGGTAAGCACCCTCCAGGGCTAGACGCATCTAGTGAAGATGTCAAACAAGAGTCTTTGGCTTAAGATGAACATGAAACAATAGTAGAGGGATGAAAGGGAAGAGAAAGAAATTTCATACTCAGAAAGTTCTGCAGTCGATAAATCAGACAAAATCTGACTCACAAGGGGAATGAAAATTAATGAGCCAAAACTCTCTGTACCAGGGCTTGAAATCTCTAGCTCTTACAAAGCAACACTCGGCTTAATTGTTTACAATGAAAGGACTATTCCTAGGAGCACCCTGGCCCAAGAATCACAGTATGGACTAGAATTTAAAATTCGCTTTCTCTTTTTTAAATTATTTCTCTATTTGATTTGACTTTTCTTGGGTTTTATATTATTACTCGTTGAATTCCTTAGTCTGTATATTTATACACATACAAGTATCAAAGGGCTTCATTAGTTTTTCAAATATGTTCTTTTAGAAAAGAATATGATGCCACTAGCTCCCTTGAGGAAGGCATCATAATACAAGTATTCTGAGATCCCACATAAATAGAGCTCTTAGATTATTCACTCTGGTTTGATTAGAATGAGCCAACAAAAGCTTACCAGGGACATGATTGTACCTGGAGATCCAGAATCCCTTTGGAAGCTCTGCAATAGACCTCAGTGGGACAGACTTGAACTTGTCTAGAGCTTCAATGATATCACAAAAATACCATTTTCATTTTTTTTTTTTTATGTAGGAGGGCTGTTCTTACAGATAAAAACTATGAGATCTGGAGACTTTTCAGAAAAAGCCTGTAAGAACTAAAGACTTTTCAGAATTGACATCTGTACTCCTAGTGGCTAGTAGTGAAGTCAGTGTAGAGTAAATCTATACGTTACTCTAATAGTTTGGACCTCCCAAAGAGCAACTAGAATTCTAGGCTTCTGGCTATTGCATAGAGGCTATTTTGTGCCCATCTATTTATGTAAGCACTTTGGTTATCGTTTACTCATTCAATGGATAGAAACAATGGTTCAAACTCATCTACCCCATAAAAGATGTCCTTATAGAACCATCAGAAAAAATTGAACCATCTTAGATCAAATAGATATTTCAAGCTCAAAATCTGTTTTGAGCAATATCTGACATTTCAAGTTAACTTTTTGAAATATGAAAGTTTCTATTTAGTCAATAAAAATATCTTAGAAGCAAGATAGGACAGCATGAATACGTGTTTTTAATGTTTTAATGCATTGTTCTTGTGTATAGTACTCAGACACTGAATGAGTATGATATTGTTTCCACCATCATTCAATTAATGAATTTTCAATCTCAAAATATTGGTGCTTCCAAGCCATGAAAATGAGAGAAGTGAAGTAATCGAAGTTATTATGTAAGAAGACTAAGAGAAGGAGAAGCATAGTCATCAACAGTAACATCCATTTAGCATGTGGTTTATCACATGTGGTGTCATGTGCTCCATCAGGTACAAAGAAGATGACTACCTGAAACTTACAGTTTACTTCAGTAAAGAGCTCAATCCCCAGTAAAAAGTTTAACACTTTGTCTTCCTGTTACTATCTAAAAGTTCCAAAGAAATGACAAAGTATGGACTTTTACATTCTAGAAAATGAGAGATAAGTGTGAAAGAGGTAACTTGAGTAAGGTTTTGAAGAAAAGGATAACCACAGCTGGCCAAGTGAACAGAGTAGAATGTGGGGGGATGTGACTATATACACATCAGATTCACAAAACCATAAACAGATAGGTTTTGCTGAGATGTACAGTCAAATGAGGACGAGTGAACGTGTGAAGGTGTTAAGTTCTAAACCATGGAAGATATCAGTCTTTAGGGACTCCTGTTTTTCTGTTGCAGTATTTTCTTCATGTTTCCCAAATATGCATCATAGTAAAGAAAATCATATGAATACTTTTGAAAGTGACAAAAATCTACTGATCACTTCTGAAGAACTTAAAAGTGTTAAGCACTTTCAATGAGCTCAATAATATAATCCTTGAGATCAATATTATTTTTCTCCCAAAATATTACACAGAATGAACATCAGGACTAGCAAGATTGAAGAATCAACCCAGGTTCAAATAGGTAGGAAAAGGTAGGTGTAATAGTTAATTTCAGATGTCAACTCCACTAAGGAATACCTTGGGAACTAGTAAAGCACTATTTGGGGTGGGTCTGTGAGGATGTGTCCAGAGGAGATTGGCATGTGAGCCCAAGTGGATTTACCCTCAATGTAGGCAGGGATCATCCAATAGGCTAGGGACCTAGATAGAACAAAAAGGCAGAGGAAAGAATTTTTTCTCCTCCTGGACTTGGGACATGCTTTTCTTCCCTGCCCTGGGTACCAAGACCCCAGTCTCTCAAGCTTTAAGACTCCAGGACTTACACCAGTGGCATCTTCAAGCTCTTAGTCCTGCAGCTTTGGACTGAGAATTACATCATTGACTTAACTTCATTCAAAGGCTTTGGGGCTTGGACTGAGCCATGCTATCAATATTCCAGCATCTCCAGCTTGCAGGTAACCTGTCTTGGCACATCTCACCCTCCATAATTAAGGAAGGCAACTCTTCTAAAAAATCCATCCTAGTGTATTTATCTCTCTATCCATCCTATTGGTTCTTTTTCTCTGGAGAACTCTGATTAATACAGTAGATAAAGTCCATCTACGTGATGCTTCCTAAAATATTTTCCCTTGACAAACGTGATTGAAGACATTGAAAATTATTTTTCATTATCAAATTTATAATCTATGAGTTTTTAAGAGTGGCCTTTAAGACAAAGAAACCACCAGTGGAAGAACTGGTGCAGTATTTCTTTCAGAAGGACAACATACAGCAACATCACCCCAACACTTCGGCCTTTCAGGACAGAATATGTCTTAGTTGGAGTATAGAATTACATCTCTTCCTAGAGTACTGAGTCATTTCTTTTTTTAGGCATCATCAGTATATTAATTAATTCTCTTTGCCTTGTCTGCATTTAAACATTCATCATAAGCAACCCACAATCCCATCTGTGTGATGTGTAAATTATAATTAAACATGGAACTTTCAAAGGCCACTCCTGGCAGTAACGCAGAATTCTTCGTAAGTGTATTTGTGCACACGCATTAGAACACAAATATATAGAAACATTAATAATTCACAATGCTTTCCTCAGTTCAGCTGAACGAAGAGTGATGCCAAAAATGACTCATTAGGCTTAGAACATATTGTCAGCAGGATATAAAGGAGGTGATGATTCAGTTGGGTGTAAGTGGATGGTGTAACAATGTTTTGGCATTTATTGGATATGCTTTAAAAACCACGGCATGTGGGTTTTAATGATTTTTTGCAGTGTTCAGGCTGTCTAACTTTTACTGAGCTGTGATTTCAGTGTGATATTTCCTTCTCTGCCCCCCAGATGCTCTTTCTGAATTGCTAACAGGTGCACAGAGATGCAGCCTGTGGGGCTTTGGTTACTGTTCCTTTTCACATAAATTTAATCGCTAATGTTTTTTTTAAATTTGCCTCCTTCTGTAATATTTAAGAAACCCATTATATGGTATATGATTAGATGTAAGTTCCCAATATATTCACAACGTGAGCTAGGCACGTTGTCATAGTGCCCTTGGAAAAAGAGATTAAAATCTTACTTCTAATCTTTTCCTAGTGCTCCAGATCTCAAATCCAGGCTGGTGAGTAGATGCTGAAGTTTCCCAGGAAGGGATGAAACCTAAACTTGTTTCGGTATGGGCCATTTTGTATCATCTGAAAAAAAATAATTTTCTAAATCTCAAGATATTAAGGCATTTTTATTCAGTTTTAATATCTCTTCACTCATCACTTAGGGCCTATGATCCTGTTTCATCTGGCCCCCTGAATCTGCAGTTCTCCTTCACTCCCTTTTGCACCCACACAGCACCAGCTTCACCCCAGATCTGAGGACGAGCCTAACTCTAGACATCAGGACCTTGGGAAGCAATTGTGAAAGGCTCCATCCAATCCCCTTGCTAATGGTCCACTCATGTTTTGCATCCTGCCTCTGAGCACAAGTGACTGGTTTCTGGCTTGCTCTCTGACCTTTTAATCTGCCACATGTCCCAGCCCTCCAGGTTTTAAGGTGACTGATCTCAGTCCAACTATCTGGTCTCTGATGTTACTACTGCCTGCTAACAAACCCCACTAACATGTCCTACCTGTCTGTGGAGAACTGCCTGGCCATATGGGCATCCCTGTCCTCGTGCTTGCCGTGGATGATAACAGAAAGGCCCTATACCCCAAATGCTGCCTCCTGCTGACCCACCATGCAACGCTGTCCATACACTTACGGGGCGTCAATGGGATATTTCTACCCCTCTGTGTAGGTAACACCTCTTTCTGGTCCTAACCCTCTGTCTATTGACCACTGCAGCAGCCCCAGCCTTGTGGATGATAGAATTCTAGGAACTGGCTTCTACGATTTTGTACTGTCCCATTGCAGTTATAGAATCACATCTGAAATAATTTGTCCTGGATTCAATTCCTTTTATTTATATGCTTTTGGCCATAAGCAAATTTCTTTATCCCTCAAAGCCTCCATTTTGAGGCTTTACCTTTTTAAAGACCCTCTCTGCAAACAACCATATTTTAAAGATATATCAATAGCTATAAAGTAGAGATAACACTAGTTATTGGCATATGTAATTATTACATTATGTGTCATATATAAAGGACATGTGATAGTGTTTGGCAAAGAATATGTCTATTCAGATATAAACTACTTTTCTTTAAATCATGGGGTATGATGTGAATTTAATGGAAGTTTGACTTATAAAAACAAAAGAAGAGAAAATAAAATCCTATTCAAGCTATTTCTTCTTAACCATGAATGGAATTATGGTTTACCTCTATCTAGAAAATAAACTGAGGCTCAGTGCCTGTAGCTCAAGTGGCTAAGGCACCAACCACATACACCTAAGGTGGCAAGTTTGAATCCAGCCCAGGCCCACCAAAACAACAATGACGGCTGCAACCAAAAAACAGCCAGGCATTGTGGCAGATGCCTGTGGTCCCAGCTGCTTGGGAGGTGGAGGTAGGAGACTCGCTTGAGCCCAGGAGTTGGAGGTTACTGTGAGCTGTGGCCATGGCACTCTACCTAGGGGGACAGCTTGAGGCTCTGTCTCAAAAAAAAAAGAAAAGAAAAGAAACGAAACTGAAAAAGTGAAAAAAATACTAAGGACTTCGGGTTACAGTAAACAAGTTATTATAATTATGACTCTTCTCAAAACTGTAATACAGAAATTTAGTTTACAAATAAGTCTTTGTCTTGTTTTATATTCAGAGATTTGTTTCTCTTTATGTAGATTTCGGCTACTGGCTCTGTCCCTGAGAAAAGCTTGGCTAAAATTTTACTTACTAGATAGCCAGGAAGAATTGCACTAGATGGGCAGAAGAATTAATAATGTTGAGAGGTATTAAAAGAAGCTGAACATGTGAGCTTCTTACAACCCTTTCCACTCCACCTTTGGTTGAGATTAAAACACCCAACTTTTGTGAAATGTAGCACAGAGGCGAAATCTCAGCAAGACCAGGGTGGTGAGCTGTGAGGATTTTCCAGTATGAGGAGTGCAGGTAACAGTTTCCCCTTATAGAGATTTAAGGAAGTGGATATCTCAGGACCAGGATCGCCTAGTATGACTTCCGAACGTGAAATTTTCTTCTGAACTTTAAGGATATCATCCAGTGCACACTGTGCTTACACTGTCATCTCCTACAGGGTCACTCTTTGGGAATATCCTCACCTCCCCTAAAACGGGTAATTGTACCTGTGTGGCCTTATATGATGGTTTAATGCAGAATAAAGGAAAAGGTAGTTGACCCCCAGTCAGCAGCTGTGTTGCATCTCTTTGGAATTCTCTAGGCAGCAGTGAAGTGAAAGGGGCATGGGATTAATAGGAGAAAGGGCCACAAAGTAAAATGCAAAAAGAAAAACTCAGGAGTAGACATCAGACACATCCCTCCTCCCCAAGTATTCTACCAGAAGGATACTTTGAAAGTGAGGAGGCTGTGACTCAGTTCACATTTTTTCCATGTGCCTCTCTGATGAGAATCTTGAGTGTGGGGTAGGTATGGAAATAGTGATTATGGCTTATTATGCACTGAACTGTGCCCCATTGAAATTCATATGTTGAAGCCTTATTCCCCAGTACTTCAGAATATGACTGTTTTAAGTTGAGTTTTAAAGAGATAATTAAAATAAAAAGGAGGTGATTAGGGTTGGCTCTAGTCCAATATGATTGATGTCCCTGTACGAAGGCATTAAGATTCACATATACCTAGAGGAAGACCATAGACAAGGAGGAAAGGACAACCACCTACAAGCCAAGGAGAGAAGCCGTGGAAGAAGCAGCCCTGATGAAAGCTTGGTCTTAGCGTTTAAGCGTCTAGAACAGGAGGAAATGCATTTCTATTGTTTAAGGCACCCAGTAATACTTTGTCTGACAATTAAGCAAACTAATACACAGGTCAACATAACAAAAAATCATCTCACATTCAGAACAGGACAGAAGTGCTTTGGATTCCAGCTAAGGAGATGTACAACTTCCTCATGTCTAGGAAAAGCCTACAAAAGCAGTTGGCAGAAATGATAGAGGATGAACTCAAGCAACAGAAGAGTGGTTGGACTAACCCAAAGTCAAACATGAGGTTCCCTTCAACAGTCAGTGAACATGTTTCTCTTTAAATTTATTTCACTACCACATTTTATTGCATGAGTTCAACAGTTAAGAGGATCCCAGCCGGGTCATGTCTTTGCTGTGTGATCTTGGACAAGTATTTTAAATTCTCTCAGTAAGTGTCAATCATATCACCTTTCTTAAAACCCTAAATGATGGTCCATCCCACTTATAATTAAATCCTGAACTTCTCATGTCCCGTCAGACCCTCCGTGATTGGGCCCTTGCTCATGCTGGGTCTCTTTCACCAGGCTCCCCGAGTCTCATTTCCACCCTCTCTGTGCTGTTTCTCCAACACAATTGCTGCTCCCTCAGGTACCTCACATATTCTTCCCTTTTAAGAAACTGATCTTAGACTTGCATGAGTTTTATCCCCTCATTACATTCAAGGCACTCAAAGTACCAAGTTGTCTAAAATACTATCCCATGCAGTCACCCATTGCTCTGCCATGCTTTCCTTTTGCTGCCACCTCGCACTCCCGTATCAAAGATTCCGTTGGAGTGTGCTTTGCCTGTCTCCCCACCAGGTGGAGGCTCAGGGTGAGCCGGGACTGCCCACTCCTGCACCCCCATGCCTGGAGCTGCACCCAGCCACAGGCGTGCAGCGCACATTTGGTGAAGGAGTGATAAATAAGGACAACAGCCAAACACTTTTCATAAAGTAATTTTTAGGCTGCCTGCACATCTCATTACTTGTGCAAAGTCTTCCATAAGGTAAATTAATGTTTTAGCTATTATATTATAGAAGAAGCAGACAGGGAAGGAAAATGCATGAGAGCCAGGCATCGGAGAGGTTACATAATGCCACGACTACAAAGAATCGCCTTGGAAGCCAAAAATCAGTCAGATCTTTCTTGTCTGCACCCACCCAAACAAGTGTGGATTTAAGAGACAGTGAGCTTACAGGATGATAAACCTTACCTCATGATGGCTTGGAATCAAAATAAGTAAAATGTGCTGTTCTATAAACCTAGCATTTCCAATGTTTGAGCTGGAAAACAGGATTAAAGTTGAAAGGATAAGCCTTTTTTTTTGGTAAACAACTTTTGCAAATTGAGGTGTACAGGGTATTTTAATTGAAAAGTTGCAAATTCCAGGCAAATCAGACTGTGAACAAAAAAAATGCCCATTAAAAGACAAAAATAAAAGATTTTTTTTTGGGGGGGGGGGTCACCCACATCACTGCTTCTCTCTACTTGCATAAATGATTAGTAACTGACCATATGTCTCACCAATCTAAAACAAACCTGCAAAAATATTAAATGCCAAACAGAACCCCTTCCCACTTGTGTATGGCACTGACATCAGTGCATAGCTTCCCACAGGCTTTGAAGGTGACTGTAGTGATATTCAGCAGTGAGGTATATAGCACTTTATCCAGGATGACTTTGTGAACTTAATTGTCTGATCTTGAATACTATTCATGTTCCTAAATTTCAAGTCAGCCGATACTAGATCTAGATAATAATGAAGCCCCACAATGTGAATATTATACCTTGATTTCAGACATATAAGTGATAAATTCAAATTCCCCTTAAATGTCTACCCAGCTAACCTCCTCCTTCTCCCCTTAGTACTTTTTCCTCCATTTTATATTCTTTTTTTTTTTTTTAGCTCTTAAATCTTTTAAACTGTTGCAAAGTTTCTTTTTTCTTGCCCTCAGAATGTTAAAAGAATTGATAATACTCATATTACCAGATGAATGGGGAAAACGTTTTCTAGTTCTCTAACTGGACATGAGACAGTCTCACACATTTTTACTTATAGCTATTAAGTAAAAGAAAGAAATGTTCTGTGCCTTAAACACAGGGAATTCTACTCACTACCACCAAAGGTCTGAGCAAATCTTTTGAATACATAATTTTTTAACTTACTTGCTTTTATAAGAAATATTGATATGTGAATTTCCTACCAGATGACTTTACCTAAGGCAATTCTTAGATTAAATGCTTAATCGTAATTAAAGTCACTTTAAAAATGAAATCTGTGATAATGAGATCCTATAGAAAAAAATTATTAAAGTAGCAAAAGGATCTTACCTTTGTGCCTAAAAACAATCAGAGCTGTGCTTAAGCTCCATAAAAGTGAAACACGATAGGAGGACATATTTTCTTTTACATATAAAATTTTAAAACTATATAAATTAAAGTTGCACCAAAATGTGTGAGTAGAGTTAAAGAAGTAAAGGAGCTGGAGAAAAATGAGTAAGTGAGTAAATAATGAAATTCTATACAGCAGACATGAAAAATGATCCCTACCTAAAGAAAAAGCTTGGTCTTCTCCCATGAACCACAAATGTAAAGTAAAAGCATATGTCATTATTAACTAATATCATTTCAGTTGCATGTTTAAAAGAAAAAAATGCACTTAGTGATAAAAAGAAAATCTCACTAAAGAATAATATTGAGTTGAAGGAAATCCGAAAACAGTTGCATTTATTTTTCTAACAAAATAGCATTTAGAAAACAGGGAAATTTGCTGTATTTACCATAGATTCATGCATGCCTCCAACAAATATCACTTGTCTCTTTATTATATGAAAGAAGATATCAATTCACACTTACCTAATAATATTTAGTTTTAGTGTGTTTGGGGTCAGACTGTCCTTTGAAGATTTGAAACTAGGCATTGACTTTTCCTCTCTAGCTATGAAAGTCCTAGATGGCATCTTCTTCCAATATAATGCTGTTTTGCCTACAGTGAAAATCTGTTGTTTACTCCACCCACCTTCACCGATGATCTTAGCTACATCTTTTGGACAACTTGCTGCACCTTCTACATCAGCAGTTGCTGCTTCACCGTGCACTTTTATGTTATAGAGATGGTTCCATTCCTGAAAACTTTACAAACCAACCTCTGCTAGTTTTTCTTCCACAGCTTTCCCATGTCTCCCGCCCTTCACAGAATTGAAGAGAGAGAGGGCCCTGCTCTAAATTAGGCTTTGATTTAAGGGAATGGTACAGCTGTTTTGATCTTCTATCCAGATCACTAAAACTGCCTCCATGTCAGCAAGAAGCCTATTTCACTCTCTTGGCATTACCATGTTCACTGGAGCAGTACTTCTAAATGCCCTTAAGAACTTTTCCTTTGCATTTGTAACTTGTCTAACTAGCACAGGAGGCCTACCTTTTGGCCCATCTCAGCTTTTGACATGCCCTCCTCACTAAGCTTAATCATGCCTAACTTTTGATTTAAAATGAGAGATGTGTGATTCTTCCTTTCATTTAAACACTTATTATCAATTAGTTTAATTTTAATTTCAACATTGCCAATCTATGAAGCAGTTAGAACACATACAACATTGATTAAGTTTTACATCTTTTGTGGGAAGAACCATCTTTTCAATTTGGTTCTTTCGTGTGTATGTGTCTGCATGTGTGTGTGTGCGTGTAGGTGTGTGTTGAGACAGAGTCTCAATCAGTTCCCCAGCCTGGAGTGCCAGGGCATCAGCCTAGCTCATAGCAACCTCAAACTTCTGGGTTCAACTAATCCTACTGCCTCTCCCTCCCAAGTAGCTGGGACTACAGGTGCCTGCCACAGTGCTCAGCTAGTTTTTCTATTTTTGGTAGAGATAGGGTCTTGCTCTTGCTCAGGTTGATCTCAAACTCCTGAGCTCAGGCAATCTACTAGCCTGGGTTTCCCAGAGTGCTAGGATTACAGGC
>CAUYQV010113550.1:0-37018 GCA_963574575.1 Galagoides demidoff
GGCGGGCGCCTGTGGTCCCAGCTACTTGGGAGGCGGAGGCAGGAGACTCGCTTGAGCCCAGGAGTTGGAGGTTGCTGTGAGCTGTGATGCCATGGCACTCTACCCAGGGGGATAGCTTGAGGCTCCGTCTCAAAAAAAAAATATATATATATATAGTGTTAACTTTAAAGAGCCTTTCTCATGGTAATAAGTATTTATACCAAGCAGATTTGAATGGGAAATGCCATCAAGATAGTGGCACCCGAGATGAGCAGAAAGGAATGTGTCACAAAGGCGGAACTTCATCTCAGCGTTACCCTCACCTGTGATAGCAGCACCCCGGACCGGGAGCAGGGACGCACCCATTCACTCCAGATACCGTTAATATGCTTTCACTCTCTTAAACCTAACACTTTGTGGAAGTATCACATTCTTTTTCTTTTATAACTGTTTAGATACCAAATCGAAATGCAGAGAACACCTTTCATATCACAGATTGGTTAATATTAAAAAGAGCAATAATATCAGGTGTTGGTGAGGATGTGAAGCAGCTGGAATTCCCGCACATTTCTGGTGGGATTGTAAACTCGTGTGAGCATCTGGGGAAAAAATGTTTGACAGAATCTACTAAAACAAAACCTACGTATAGCGTACCATCCAACAGTTCTATTCCTGAGTATACAACCTTCAAAAATGTTTGCTTATACCCTCAGAAAGGCTTAATAGTTTTATGCATTAGAACCAGAAATTGCAAACAAATGTCCTTCAGCAAAAGAATAGACAAATAAGTTACGGTATATATTCATACGCTGAAACACTAGGAAGTCAAAAAATGCTGCTACACGTAACCATATGGGTGCATGCCACAGACATTACTGTGAAAGGAAGGTGACAGACAAGTGAATACAGGGAATACCACATGATCCCACTTTTTATGAAAAATAGGCAAAACTAATTCATGCTGATGGATGTCAGAGAAATGGTTACCTGGAGATAGTGATGATGGTGGCCAATCAGTGGAAAGGGGTGTGCGAGGCCCTCTGGGATACTAGAACTGTTCCACATCTTGGTCTGGGTCCTGGTGACGTTTGGCTGAGAACACACACATACGTACACATTCAAAAAGTCATCAGGGCAGGTGCCGTGGCTCATGCCTGTAATCCTAGCACTTTGGGAGGCTGAGTCGGGACTATCAGTTGAGGTAAGGAGTTTTGAGAGCAGCCTGAGCAACAGAGCAAGACTCCATCTCCACCAAAAGTAAAAACATTTAGCCAGGTATGGTGGTGCACAACTGTAGTCCTAGCTACTGAGGGGGGCAGAGGTGGGAGGATTCCTCCAGCCCAGGAGCCTGAGACTGCAGTGAGATATGATGATACCACTGCACTCTAGCCTGGGTGACAGAACAAGACCCTATCTCAGGGAGGAAAAAAAAAAAAAAAGCACTTTACTACTGTATGAATGTTGTATCTCAATAAAAATTTTAAAACATTTTTCCGTTTGTCAATGTATACATCATAGCAAGAGGAGCAAAGGACCTTATAGTTAAACAGATCCAGGTAATTTTTTTTTATTCAATTTGGACAAATCTCTTGATCTTGAATTTCGGTTTCCTCATCTATGTAAATGTGATTAATAATAACCACTTTTCAGAATTGTGTAGATATCATAAAATAATGACTTTTAAGGTCTTCGCTATAATTTGTATGAAGTACCAGTAAGTATAATAATTCAAGTTAGTAAGTCTTTTCATAGTTGAGCAGGGCTTGAGTGTAGAACTGAGTCATGACGAGACTCTCAAGGTGGGCACTTTTGACTCATATCTCCTGATTAGGATATTCTACAACTCTGTAAGTACAGAAGTTAACACATAAAAAACTGTTAGCAATACAAACGATTCTTGTCAAAGAGCAACGCAGAAGGAACAAGAATGATTTTGGAGGTGAAAATATCTCTCCAAGTTTACGCCGTAATTGTCTTCCGTGACTCGAATCAGTTTTGTAACTAAATTACAAATCTTATTCATTCTTCCTTGTTTTTCAGCCTCTATAAATACTTCAATTTTTCTAATTCTTTTTGAACCTTTCTGCTGGTTTCGTCATTAATGAGTTATAAAGCTTTGACACAGTCTCAATGAGTCATGCTTTTCTATCTGGCAACACTGAGCAGAATGCTTTACTCATAGAATGTGTTCAATAAATCTTAGCCCTAATCTCATCCAGCTTTTTTTCCCTTCCTATTTATAGGTGTGGGAAACAATACTGAAAGAGGTATGTCTCCTTGATAACTCATTTCCAATTAATTTTTGCTTTATTTCATCAATGTTAAGATGAGAGCATTTCAAAGCATACTACTGAAAATATTGTTTATAAAAGCACGATTTTCAGGATAGGTTAGCACTGAATTTTTTTCTTTACTGGGAAGTTGTAGGTTAGAGGCAAAAATAGAGAATCCTATATATTTGCTTTACAATGTACCTTTTCCAGGTACCTCTGTTCAAGGGTGTGTAGAGGAAAATGGACTGGGAGAAGGAGAAGTGGCTTAGAGTTTGGTCAGGTGGTTCAAAACCAGTGTGGGGTGGACCCTAGGCCATTGCCAGGGTTGTGGGACAAGAGAGGACTCTGATGAAGTAGGTGGTATTTTAAGTGGTAGCTACAAAAACACATTTATATGGTTTGGCTTTTTATAATAGAAGCATTTTCACATATGTAGTATATTATCTCATTTGACTCTCAAAATAACCCCATAACATATATTCTTACATTTCATACAGAAGAAAATATAGGCCCAAAGAGTTTGAGGTCATTCAATGAATTAGTGACTTTTAGAACTGAGATAACCCCAAGTCCAACGAGGCTCCATTACATCACACGACTCACCTACTGTTGTACAAATGAATGTCTTCATCCCCCCTCCCATGCCAAATTCATAAGGCGAAGCCCAAGTCCCCAATGTGATGGTATTTGGAGGTAAAGCCTTTTGGAAGGTAATTAGGTCATGGGGGTGAAATCTTCTTGAACAGGGCTCCTGTCCTTTAAAGAGACAGGAGAGAGATTCGTCATGATTGATCAACCTCTCTCTCTCTGCCAAGCAAGGACACAGCCTTCTGCAAACCAGGAAAAGACCCCTCATGTAGACACTTTGATCTTAGACTTCCCAGCCTTCAGAACTGTGGCAGATAAGTTTCTGTTGCTTGCACCACCCAGTCTACAGAGCTGTGCCGTAGCATCCTGAACTAAGCCACCTATCGAATCTACTTGTAACATGATTTTCCCTGTACAGCTCTAACCCAGAAATTTCCCCAGTTAAATGTTTAAGCCTTCCTTAAAGCACCTGCTAGTAAATGAACTGACAATAAGCAAAAAGACTTAATTTTTACAAAGCAAGAAGAAAAAGATAGCATGTTTGTTAGCGAAGGTTTTCTAGTTTGTTAAATGTTTGCATTTACTCCAAAGTTGAAAAGGAAGACACTTCAGGCTTCGGGACCCTCCAGTTTGTGTCTTTGTTGGGAAGGTGCAGGGGAAGGAACGATTCTGTAAGTTTGCCTTAAATCATCTGCCTTTAGGTGCATCTGTTGTGTGTGGAGGAGCACAGAGCATGGGGCCGAGGAGTGGGTTAGACTTTGAGGCGCTGGGTCACCCTGTCTCAAACCAAAGGGGGGTGATGTTGTGGGTTCTTGCTGGAGGTGGAAGGAGGGGAGGCACCTGGGTAGGATGATCTGAAAACAGCTCTTACCTCTGCAGCTTTGGGGGTAAGAGCTGAGAATGCTGAGGCCTGAATATAAGTAGTAATTTGTCTCCTTAAGAGAGAAGAAATGAGGTAGAAAGCTAGGTTTATTTATGAAAAGAATCAAAAATCTCAGCCCTTTTGAAGAGAAGTATGGAGAATCCTCACAGATCTAAATGTAGACCTTCCATTTGACCCGGCAATCCCATTACTAGGTATCCACCCAGAAGAACATAAATCATTTTACCACAAAGACATTCATACTAGAATGTTTATTGCAGCTCAATTCATAATTGCCAAGTCGTGGAAGCAACCTAAGTGTCCATCAGCCCGTGCGTGGACCAACAAACTGTGGTATATGTATACTGTGGAATATTATTCAGCCATTAAAAAGGTGGATACTTTACATCTTCTACATTTACCTAGATGGAGTGAAATAGTCTTCTTAATAAAGTATGAAAAGAATGGAAAGAGAAATATCCAACGTACTCCATACTAATATGAAATAAATATATAAACAATTACATGCTCCTAAGAACAATGAAACACCAATGTAGTCCAGTTTGGGGGTTGAGGGAAGTAGGAAGGAGGAGGGGGGAAGATGAAGGAGGGAGGGCGGGAGGCGGGATCTCACCTACTGTGCACAGTGTGAGGGTGTATAACACGCCCCCTGGGGGAGGGGCTCTTCTACAAATGGAGCTTCACCCTGGAAGTGAGACCACTGTAACTTAAATTTGTACTCTCCTGTTAATTTGAATAAAGTTTATAAAGATAAAAATAAATAAAAG
Organism: Galagoides demidoff; assembly: GCA_963574575.1. Lineage (NCBI taxonomy): Eukaryota > Metazoa > Chordata > Mammalia > Primates > Galagidae > Galagoides > Galagoides demidoff. The sequence goes on from CAUYQV010113550.1 coordinate 4,491, forward strand.
AATCAGAACCTGGAAGCCTAGTCTTTCTCTTCACTTCCTATGTTCTGGCGCTTGGTGCCTCATGTTTCATCCGATTGGTTCAGAGCTTCTTCTGGCCTCTTCAGGTAATTACTGACCCTCAGGTCACTGCACCTCCACTGAGCTGGTTACCCAGAAGCTTTCTCTCTTTTCTTTTGCTAATTCCTCAGAGAGGGAATTAAACAAGCTAAGTGGCTGGCTGAAGCCTAATTCTACAGAGTTCACCATTTGTGAATTTGCATTCCATTCTCTTGGTTGAGATCCTGCTGACCTTATAAGTAAGTTCCTGGTAGGTGGGTAGGCGGCCTCCATAGTTGACTACTTCCCTACATTGACCACCTCCTTAAGTTGAACTAATTTTCATACACGGGATGTGTATGACAAGTGATCAAGGGAAGACTGACCTCTCTACTTTGACCACCTCTGTAAGTTGTATCGATGACACACAATATTAATTCATCCTCCATAACTTGACCAGTTGAGTCCACTCTACACCAAAGGGTAGAAGGTGTGGGCTTTGCCTCTTAGTTGTATTGCTTTTTCTTTAGGATAAGTTCTTTTTTCAGGTTTTATTATTATCACTTGTTGGATTAGCCCAATGTCCTATTGTTTATCACATGTTATGGAAGATGTTTTTCAGCATGAAAGACTGGTCTGAATTGTAGGTACATCCTACAATTACTGAAAAATTTTATAGTTAATTGAGACATGATGGTCCAAGGGAAAAAATTCTAAGAGCTGACATTAAGGTTGGTCTTCTACATTTTCTGGAAAGCAATAGGCCAAAGAAAGAGGATGGAACATTTTGGTAACAGCAAGACCAAACTGTACAGTTAGAACACCCCAAACCGCCAACATGAGTACTTGCAGAGCTATGGTAAGGAACACAGAGACCTACGGAGGAGGAGGAGGAAACCCCTCAAGGGAGTCAGTGGCGCCATGTTGAGCTGTTGCAAACCAACAAGGGCAGTTATGCGGGAATCTCCAGGCCAGTAATCCAAGAAGTTGATAAAAAATTTGCACAAGAACTCAGGGTGGCAGATTTCCAATCATCAAGAAATTTAAACTGCAACACAAGAATCTCCCAGAAAGTCTCATGGGGTGAATCCAATGAAGTTCTACTAGAAAGTGTGGAAGAGTTGACCAAAAAGTTCCCAGATTGCACCGGATGAGGCTCCCGTCAGTCATCTCCTTGAAAAAGAGTCCGCATTTGTCACCATTAAAGACGTCATCACCTTTGAAGCCTCTGTTGACAAATGTAAGGGTGGAAATCTCTCTAAAGAGCTTTTCACAGTCCTGCTCTGTGGTAGCTCAACTGGAGAGAAACTATAACCCTTGGCAATTGGTAAATTGGCAAAACCATGTGTGTTCAAGAACCTGAAGACCTCCTGCTCAGTTGGAGACCAAACAAATGAGCATGGATGACTGGTGTCCTGTTTGAGGAGTGGGCAAGGGGTACTGAGGAGGGGGAGGAGGACAGAGAGGGGAAGGAGGGGGAAGAGAGGAAGGAGTAAGAAAGAAGAAGAAGACTACTCTACTGACAGTGGACAACTGTCCTGGCTACCGTAAGTGAATCATCTCACAAACTAAAATTTCTGCCTCCAAACACGACCTCAAAAATCTAACCTCTTGACCAAGCCATCATGAAAACATGTAAAACGCACTGCCGAGCCCAGCTCCTGCTCTTGTCATCACTACACACACACCCATGGGCACCTGCGGGAGCAACTTCACCCGTGGCATCAGTTAATGCCCGGGACTGTCCTCTGGGTCAGTTCTGCCTGGAACAAGGCTCAGCCAGGAATGGCACACAGGTGTTCCTAGAAAGCTGGATTTATGGCAACCCAAGAGCATGACGAGGTGACAACCTGCACTGAACCTGGCCCAGAGCAGTTTTCCAAGAGATCCTGACTGAAGTACAGAGCCGGGTAACAGGGCAGGAAGCAGCTGGGAAGTGGGAGAAACTGAGGACGACACGGAAGTTGCGGAGCCTCCAAAGGACGAGGCATCAGGCATCGAGGAGGCAGCTAGAGCCATTCGCTGTGGGAAAATGTCCAGGGCTGCTGAGCGGTGTAGGGTTTTTATGTTCATAGTAAGAAACAGACCAAGATTGGCTCTTTATTCAGAAAGAATGATTAAACCACGAGACAGCAGTACATGTGTTGATTCTGTATGATACCATGTCTATGATTTTACCATCATAGATCTTTAGATCACGTATGATTTGTGTGATATTCTCCAATAAACGCTGTACAAGAAAGTAATGTGCACATTTGTGTCAACATAGCAGGCCCAGCTCCTGCCGCTGACCATTTGGTACAGTCCCTTGCGTGTCAACTGACAGTCTGTTGTACACCATGAAGTACTCTAACTCAGAGGGGCACACAGCAGAAATAAATGGAACGCCCTAACGGGAACGGAAAGGAAAGTCCTGTTTCCAGAACGCTTGCGCTCTGCCAGTGAGCACTGCAGGTCAGGTGCCCGAGAACTTTGTGCACATTACAGCCCTGGACGCGCTCCCGGATTCACTTAGGGGATGTCTCCCCTGCTTTCCTGTTTCTCCTGCTTTTCCTTCATGGAAAGGATTCTCCTAGAAAGGTAAATTGGCTTTAGCAACCTCAGCATTAAGCGGGCAAGTGCTCGTCCTGGCCCCTGGGCATCCGTATCCACAGAGCTCAGGAGCACCAAGTCCGTGGCACAGGCAGCACAGCCTCTGACTCAGCCTCTTACTCTACCTCTGGGGGGAGTAACATTAGCATCTTGCCAGTCTTTCATCTGCCACCTTCACCTGGTGTGTGATGCTTGTCTCCCTGCTGCTTGACAAGCTCTGTCTGTCTCCAGGCAGTCACCAAAGAGGCTCTCTGTTCCCTGTGGCTGTGACCTCAGCAGGGGAGCCTGTGGCAGGCAGAAGTCAGGTGAGCCCAGGGTGGAGAATCTTCAGTCACGGAGAAAAAGGGACGTGCAGAGGCGAGGCAGGCCTGCCCCTCCTTCTCCTGACAGCCGCGGACATGCTCTTCACCGCCCCTTTCCAAAAGCTTCAGTGTGTTATCTGTTTAATGTAGTTTTTGAATGAAGTCAACAATCTCCCAAATCATTTTTCTGCCTTTTTTTCCTTTTTTGATCTTTTGCAGAAATCTTCCCGTGACCAGGCACCGTGTGTACTAACTCAATTGCTCTCATGTGATGTGGGGTCAAAAGGCCAGTCTGATGCTGTTGAGCGGACCTCACGCATGTGCCGTAAGCTGCAGCCACCAATCGCCACTAGCCACTCTGCAAAGGAGGGCCAACCTCAGGGGAGTGGTGGCAGTAGTGACACAAAGGTAATTTTGTGTGTCACCCCCACAGATGGCACACCTCAAGGATGCTGTGATGAGCTGTCTACACCACGGTGACAGTGAGTGATATGCTGTCAATCCTCAAAAATCACACCCTTCTATCCTGTTGCCTGAAAATCTACCAAGAGCAGTTTTTAGACCTTTGATTACAGCTTCTGGATCACTGTGAAAAAAAATTTTCCTGAGGCCCAGCTTGGTAGCTCACACATGTAATCCCAGCACTCCGGGAGGCTGAGGTGGGAGGATCCCATGAGTTCAGGAGAGACTAGCCTGAGCAAGAGTGAGACCCCAGCTCTACTCACTAGAAAAACTATCCAGGCTGGGTGGTGGGCACCCATAGTCCCAGCTACTCAGGAGGCTGAGGCAGGAGGATCGCTTGAGCCCAGGAGGTGGAGGTTGCTGTGAGCTGTCATTTTACAGCGCTCTCTACCCAGGGTGACAGAGTGATATTCTGCCTCCGAATAAATAAATAAATAAACCAACTAACCAATAAACAAATAAATAAAAATTTCCTGAGGATGGTCCACATTAAGCATCATCAGACATCTCCACCTTAGTGTAGAGCGGAGTTTGAATGTTTCCTAAAGAGCAGATGTCACTGTATTCATCCTCACAGTCTGACCCTACTGAGGACTCCTTGGCCTCCCGCTACAGAGGCAACAGGCAGCAAAACGGAACCGGTGGGCGTCTGGGGAAATCAGTTACGTGCATTAGAAGAAGTTCATGGGCAGAGGACTGGAGAGGAGCTGAAAGGGGAAAGGAAAACTGGTGGAAGATGGAGGCTTTTCTAGAATGTGTGGAAGAGGAGAGAGATCTGGGGTGCCTTAGAAATTGCTATAAAGAGGGACCAATGTTCTCATTGACACAGCTTCATTCTAGCTCCCACAAACCTAAGTAACATGTTTCCACGTTCATTTTGTATTATTTTTCTTACAGAGTGCCCCTTGTCAAAATCTGTGTAAGTTTTAGACCTCATAAATCTGAATCTTCAGGGTCAATGAAGAAGTAAATGGATAATGTTAAGAAAAACTTTCCAAACCCTGAAAGGCATGAGGGATGACTGTGTGTCCTCCTTGTCGTGTTAGGACCCTAAAAAGCCTATGTAAGAGTGATCGGAATTCAGAAGTGTATCAAATTTATTAACTTATATTTATTAGGCCATTTACAATGCTATAAGGTTGGCTTTTAAACTTTGCAGAAAACCGATAAGATGCAAATACTCTTGTGAACTGCTATGGGCTGAACCGTGTGCCCCACCCACCTTGCTGTACAGACTCTTCTGTTGAAACCTCCTCCATCAACGTGATGGTACCTGGAGATGGAACCTTTGAGAGGCAACTGAGTTATTTGGGACCATAAGCATGGGGCCCTTGGGATGGGATTAGTGGCTTTATAAGAAGGGAACAGAGAGCTTTCCCTGTGTGTTGGCGGAGTAAGGACACAGAGAGAAAGCATCCGAAAGCCAGGAAGAGGCCCCTGCAACTGGTCCTGCTGGCACCCCAATCTTGGGCTTCCCAACCTGAAGAACAGTGAGAGAATCAATTTTTGTTGTTTAAGCCACCCTGTCTTTGGTATTTTGTTATGGCAGCCTGAGCTAAGATGCTGAGAAGAATTTTTACCCTGTAGAGACACATACTAATTCTAAAAGACAATACTAGAGATAATAGTATATTGTACAATAAATGAATCCATTTTGTATCTATTAACAATCTTATTCCTACATTTATTTTGCTTTCCCGGACTAGATCACACTGTGCATAGTGTACTATGTAATACGGTGTAATCGCACGCTGCCTACTCGGGGCTACACAGTATATTCCCTTGTCAGCCTGTGAACCAGCATCATTTTAATGATTTAATATAAAACTGACACATGCTGTCTATGTATCTGTATAAAAATTCTGTTTTTAAATTAAAAATAAAAGTTTTAAGAGTTATAAGAACGCCTGGGAACTGTGCCTATTTATGAGTGAGCACCACTTTGGATGCCCTTTATGAGACTTCATTAGACCTAAGTTACTTTACTGGTTAAACCGATTTCTTTAGAAAATAACACTGTTCTGGCATTGGTCAGGTTGTGATTCTATTTATCAGGCCTCCTCAGTGATGCTAAGTCTAAATTTGTTTTTGAGGTCCACTTCTTTATAGACCATGACACGGGGAGGAGAAAGAGTCAGGTAGTACCCGACATCTACAAAGAATTGAAGTTTCCCTTCTTCCACGCAAACAAATCGAGCTCTCCTGTGACCCTTTACGGCAACACTCCCCCTGTGGAATGTGGCTTCTGATACTGATGGTCCAGGTTTATGGGTCAAGGCTGCCCTTGCTGTCCTCACCTACATTCATCTGTTCGTTGAGAAAGTATTTCTCGAGTGCATCACGTGTGCAGACACTGTGCTCAGCGCTGGGACTTCACATAGGTTCACACAGCCGGCAGTCCTGTCCTGTTCTCGTGGAGGGCACGTTCTACTGGGGACATGTGCTAGACGTAAACTGGGACAGTACGTGAGTGGCTAGGTGTTGGGGGAAACTTTAAAAAAGGAAAGAGGCTGGCAAGTGTCAGGAAGACAGGCTGAGCTGGGAGGTTGGCAGATTAAACGCAGGCTCCCTGGGAACGTGGCCTGATGATGCCGGGGTCACACGGTTTTTGTAGCTGGGGAAGTGGCAGGACAGAGGTCTGGGGGAGAATCCCTGGCAGACAGAACAAATGCAAGGCCTTGAGGTGAGACCACGCGTGGCACATTTGAGGACAAGCAAGGAGTGGGTAGGGCTCAGGCAAGAAGAGGGGGCAGAAAGAGATTGCGTTTAGGGCCTTGTCAGCCACTTAAAGGATTTTAGCTTTTGAAGTGAAACTTTCAATGAAATGGGAAATTTGGAGGATTTTTAGAGAAGGAAACATATAATCTCACATTTGAAAGGCATCACTTTGGCTGCGGAATGAAACTTGACCGGAGAGGGGACAAAACTGGGAGCAGGGAGACTCATTATGAAGCTATTCAGTAATTCTGGTCAGAAACACCGGCAGCTCGGCCCACAGTACAGGTAGGGATGAGATGTGGTCGGCTTCCAAGTGTCCGCAGAAGGCTGAGCCAACACAGCTTGCTGATGGATTTGATGTGGAATCTGAGAGCAAAATGAAGGTGTGTGGATGGCTCTGTGCTTTTGGCTCCAGTGTTTGGAAAGACAGAGATGCAATTTGTTGAGTGAAACCTGTAGGAGAAACGTTTGAAGGTGACGTCAGGAGTTCTAGTTTGGACGCCTTCATTAAGCAGCAGACGCCTTGGAGCCACCAAGTGGGGACATCCAACAGGCCGGTCGTACCTGAGACTGGCATTCAGGTGAGAGGTCTTCACTAGAAATAGGAACCTGTGGTCACCAGGACAAAGACGGTGTTTAAGCCACAAGAAGAGACGGGCTCAGTAAGGGAAGGGAGGGACTACAGAGGAGCGTCCTGAAGTGCTCCACCATTTTGTAATCAATAAGATGAGAAAGGGCCAGGAAGACGCCCAAGGGGACACACAGTTATGGGATAGACAAACACAGGAGAGGAATCCTGAGAATCAAAAGAAGCTGCTTCAGAAGGAAGGAGTGATCTGCTGTGAAATGCTCGAGAGGCCAGGTAAGATGACACTGGGAATGGCCCTGGGTAGCAGTGGGTGTCCCCGAGATGGGAGCAGAGTGGGAGTGGTGAGGTGCAGCAGATGGGGAGGAAGTGGAGCCAGCAAAGATCTTTCAAGGATTTTACCATAAAAGAGGCCAGGGGAGGGGGTCAGTGGCTGGAGGGTAATGTGGGGCCGGGGGGAATTTTTATTTATAAGATGGTAGGGAATAGCAGCCGTGCCAATGAAGGCCTGCTGTGTGCGATGAGCTGAGTTTGACTGCTCTGGGGGTGGCCACCTGCAGACACCAAAGTGAGAGGGGAGAGGGGGATGTGACTGTGATGGTGACACTGGGCTCTGGAAATGGAGCAGGTAAAGAGGGAATAATGGCTGGGGGCCCAGGGGGTGGCCAAAGGTGGTAGGTCCACAGCTTGTAGCAATCTCACAGAGCTGCTGGACTTGAAGAATGTTTGGACTTGGGAGATAAGCTGGAAGGGCAGCAGGTGGTGACAGACACAGGGTTGCCATGGACGGTGGTGACAAATCCAGGCCACAGCCATGGGGTGGGCAGTGGAGTTGGGCGGTGGGGGGCTGTGCTCACTGGAGTACTGCAGCCTGGTCTGTCCTTCCCGCCAGTGCCCTTGTCACACATGTGGACTTTATTCCTGAGTACAAGGAGTCAGAAGGATAACACTGTGAACCTTGACAGCCCCAAGGGTGTGACAGGAGTGACTGGGGTGTGTGGCAGTGGGAAGGGTGAGGGGACCCCCGGAGACTTCCCAGAGGAGCCAAAGAGGCTGAAGACAGAGTCATCACAGACTCAGCAGCTGCACCATCCAGCCAGGCATGGGGGTCTGTACACCAAGGTACACCAGGGGCCCTCCCAACGCCTCCTTCAGACCCAGTACGATGCGTCTGGGAATCCCCAGTCTGGCTGGAACTCAGACAGCAATCGAGACCAAACCACTCAGGCCAGCCAAAAGGACCTGGTTTCTTCTGCTTTTGTTATTAAGGCCTGATTCCCTCCTTCCTCCCTTTCTCCTCCTGCCCCTGATTGGTCAGAGCCAGGATAAGCCACATCTCAAGGTCTTCCAGGTCCATCTGATCCTCCTTTTCTTTATGAAAACAGTGGGGCCGGGAACCCGTTCCAGGCAAGCAGAGCTCCCCAAAGGGTAGGAGCAAACGGGGCTCTGGGGATCAGGAAAGCCACCCCTGCAGAGGGGCTGAGCAGGTGGCTGCCCCGCCAGAGATGTGGCCTTCACCATGACCTCGCATGGAGGAAGCTATCTCTGTTCTACCAAGGTGGCTCATGACCACCAGCCCAGAATCAAATAGTACTTGCCCTCCATACCCTCCCAGACGTTTGGGTGAAAATCCATCCTGCATCAGCCTCCCAGCTCCTGGGGCTCTATGCCCCTCCTCTGTGGCTGCACCCTCTCCCCTCCCACCACTTCCTCTGAAGCCACCATCCTATAGAACATCACTCCGGCACTGTCTCCTTTCCAGCACCATTAGCTGACGCCTCCCCTGCCCAAGGTGCAGTGGCCGCTGCCTCTGTGCCAAGGTGGGGCTGCGCTGGACTGACCTGCTCCCTGGCTGAGCTCCACCCATTTAAGGCGCCCAGTGACGCTGCTGCTGCCGCTGCGCCTTCCACCTCTCATCGGTGCTGTGGATCTAGATACTGTCCCCCAATCCTGATGTAATTCTGGGACATTACACACATTTGGAGGTGACCGTCCAACAAGCTGATGAATGCCCCAATTCCCTGACCTTTCGAGGCTCCCAGCCGAGCTGGCCCTGAGCTGGAGCTCCATGCCATGCCATCGAGGGACCCACACCGGCCTTCCTCACTACACCTGCTCTCAGGGCAGTCACCGGGACAGAATTCCTTCTTTTCCTCCTTCGTGACCTTCAAACTCAGACAGGCATCAAAATCATGTGGAGGGCTTAGTAAAGCACAGATTTCTGAACCCTGCTCTCAGAATTTTGGATTCAGTAGGTCTGGAGTGGAGCTCAAGTTCCCAGGTGACACTGGGAACCACACTTTGAGACGCACGGTCGTAACACACGTGCCCGGCATTTTCCAAGCTTGTCTTCATGTTAGAATCACCTGGGGAACTTCTAAGACTCCCAATGCCTGGGCCTGTGTCCCACCCCCAGGGATTGTGATTAAATCCACCTGGGACGTGGCTTGGGCTTGGGAATTTGTAAAAGATCCCCAGGTGATCCTATGCCCAGAGAAGTTGGGGACCTGCAGGCTCCCTTCTCCTCCCTCCTATTCTGAAGGGCAGGATCAGTCACCCAGCTGCACCTCCCACCTGGGATCAGCCTCTCCCCCTCCCTAGGAAACCTCAGACCTTCGTCAACCCATTGTCTCATGGCTCCTAAGTCCCAGCCGTCAAGTGTCACTGGAGGAAGCCACCGAGCTGTCCCATCCTGTGGCTTGTCCTAGCTGGGCTCATTCTCAGATCTTCTCACTTGGCTCCAGAGTCTCCCTCTCCCTCACTGATAATTACAAAACTCACCATTCTGGTTCCCGCCTGGAACTCTTCAGATGACCTCATCTCCTACTTCTGCAAGTAAAATTGTTTCCTTCAGGCACGAGCTCTATTTTTCACACCCCACGCAATCAGCAAGCTTTTGTGTAGCTGCTCCCTGTCTTCCTTTGTGTCCTCTCAGAGGATGGTGTGTCCTTACTCCAGGTCAGGCTCAGTGCCCTTCACCAGCAGGACTAATCACATGCTCCTTTTGTATACAGTTGTCCCTCAGTATCTGGGGGATGGGTGCCAGGACCCTCCCAGTCTGCGAGTGATCAAGCCCCTTATATAAAATGGGGAGCTGTGTGCGTCTAACCAATGTGCATCTTCCTTGTACTTTAAATCACGTCCAGATTACTTGTAATACCTAATGCAAGGTGAGTGCTATGTAAATGGACTGTCTTTGTACAATCTGAATTATTTTCGATTATTGTGTTGTTACTTGTTACTGTTTCCTCCCAGGTTGTCTGAACCTGAGGATGCAGAACCTGTGGGCTCGGGGGGCCCCTGAACCCCTGGACCCTGCGGTTCTGCACCAACCTCACGGGACTCCAGCCTGCCTGTTCCCCGCCGCCCCTCACGCACATCCTGCATCCATTCCTCAGCTCTTGCTGCCCACTGATGGCTGATTCAGGAGTAGGAGGAAACTCTTCAGATGCCTCCTTAAAAGGCTTTGGGATTTGGCAGTCAGAATTCCTGAGGGCTTTTTCCTTCTCTAACCTCCTGCATTGCCACAGAAGAGGGTGCCCGCTTGCACGGTCAGCGCGGCTGCTCTGCTCTCCAGAGTCGGACTTCAGCGCTCAGTGTGCGGGGCGCTAACGAGGAGGCCCCCTCGGAGGGGCAGGTCCAGCCTTAACGATGCCTTCGCTTCCAGCGCTCACCGCCCAGCAAAGCCGGCATGGACCTCCTGTCAGCTCAATGAAAAGGCAGCAAATCTAGCAGCCCGGTGAGAAACCAGTTGTCTGGGGATGTGAGTCTCGGATCCACGTGGCCAGGGCTGGGCAGAGGCAGGACCTCCCCCCCCCCCCCCACACACACACAAAGGAAAATGAGAAAAACACAAACAGGAAGCTCAGGCAGGAAGGAAATCAACAAGGCAGAGGAGCGTCTGAGAGGGTCTGTGTGCTGGTGTTTGCTCAGCTGAGTACAATGAAATGCAACGCGGTTAGGAAATGCCCTTGCGCCCAGGTGTCAGTCCAGCGCTCCGGTGCCAGGGGATGTGCAGTGCATTTCTTTCACTGTGACCTTCAAAAACTTAATATTGCAGCAGTTTATAACAGAGAACTGCTGTTGCTTCAAAGCCCCAAGGAGCTCAGGAGAGCTATGGAGAGAGCTTTGATACTAATTTTTCTTCATCACATATTTAATGTAATATTGTTATATAAAATTATACATCGTGGACATTATAATATTAAATATTATATTTACATAAGCTTTCTTTTTTGACTTCATATAAATAGTTGATATTAAAAGTACAATACACAAAAGAAATAATTGGTAAGTTGGACCTTGATAAGTTAAAAACATTTGTGCTTCCAAAGGCACCATGAAGAAAATTAAAAGGCATCCTGAGAGAAAATATTTAAAAATCACATATCTGATAAAGGACTTGCATCCAGAATATATAAAGAACTCTTACAACTCAATAACCCAATTTTTAAAAATAGGCAAAAGATACAAATAGACATTTCAGCAAAGAAGACATAGGAATGGAATAAGAATATGAAATGACGTTAGTCACTGGGGCAACACAGGTTACACCACAGTGAGAGACCATCACACCCGCTGGAATGCGGGGGGATCCAAAAGTCTATCGCCACAAAGGAGTAGGGCACTGGCTCCATATGCCAGTGGTGCCGGGTTCAAACTCAGCCCCGGCCAAAAAACTGCAAAATAAATGAATAAATAAATAAATAAATTATTATGTGACCCAGTAATTCCATCCCCAGAAATTTTTACAAAAGAAACGATACAGGATTCCACCACTTAGGGCTAGACGGGGAGTCCCCCATTCTCTAGGCCCAGAGCTCAGAGGTCAGACCCCCATTTCCAGGCACACACAGACTGCCTTCTTTGGGACACACCCTCTGGGCTCTGATAAGATCATGAACAAAGCAGCCTGTGATGGTTTTTTTGAGTGGCTCCACCTTGGGCAAGACCACACACCCTAATCCCTTCTCAGGGACAGAGACTGTAAAGGACATGATAACTACATTCGTTTTTTTGCTAAAGCACTCATTTCCACCTGCCAACTGCCAGCCAGGTGCAATCCTCTAGACCAAACTCCCCTAGACAAAGAGTCCACGTGGAGACTCCCAGAGAGTTATTTAGTTCTTTCCCCCTTCCAGAAGCCTGGTGCTTTTTACTTTTTCTGTAATCCTTTCTAACTCCTAATAAAAGTCCTATCTTATCACTGATCTGTGGCCCGTGGGTTCATTCTTCAAATTCCTGAGACCAAGGACCTACTGAAGAGCAAAATTCTGGTCTCAGAAACCAAACATATCTGTCGTCTGTAAGGACGCAGATGGGAATGTTCATGTTGACGGAGAATGGATAAACAAAATGTGGTAAAGCCATACAATGGAATAATATTCAACAACTAAAACGAAAGAGCTACAGATTCAGACTACGCTCAGAGGAGCGTCCATTCACCAAGGGAAGGAGACCAGATGCGCTGTATGTGTGAGCCCACTGGGATGAAGCGCTGAGCAAAAGCAGTTTACAGAGACAGAAACAGAGAAGTGGTTGCCGAGGGCTGGGGGTGGGAGCCAGCATTTACTGTAAATGGGCATTAAGCTATTTTTTAAGGTAATGGAAATGCTCTGAAGCTGGATTATTTTAATTACACACCCACTGGAATGGCTATCATCAAAAAGACAGACAACACCATATGTCGGAGAGGATGTGGAGAAGTGGGAACCTTCAGGCAGTGCTGATAGGATGGCTCCGTAAAGCTGTGAAAGAAAAGTTAATGATTCATAGTTCCTCAAATTACCGGTGAACCAAATTTCCATTTTTAATTGCTAGAAATAAAACATGAGTAAAAACTTACAACACGCTGAGAGAAGAGGCTTCTGGGAGCTGGGAGTAGCTCGTGCAGATGGCCATCCCCACCTGACCAGGCAGATGGAGGAAACCAGCATGAACGCCGGGCTGAAAGTCCTCATTCCCCTGTTCTCACTTCCCTTTCCAAAGGTGAGGACAATCCACACATTGCATGATTGTTCCCATCTAATGAGGCAGCAAACTCATTTTCTGCCTGGCTCCACCTCATTTTGCCATACTAGCTGTGATTAGAGCTTGCCTGCTTGCTTTGCCCATCCTTAAGGACCCTCCCACAACACAGAATAAACGCACCTGTAGAACGTTCTTGTGTGGGGTTGTCCTGAAAGGCACTGCAGAACCTACATCACCCTCTGCATAAGTTTCCTTCACCTGGGAGCCGACCAGCTGGGCCTGTGAGCCTGACGGAGGCCACGCAGCTTCTGTGCTCAAGGAATTTGCAAGCTCTCCATAAAAGACAGTTAAGAAACGGTTATCAGGAACAATCAGTAAAGGATAAGAAAACACTGTAAGAGCAAGTTGCAGACCTGAACATCAAACAAAGGAGTCGCTACAGGATAGTCGGAGCCCCTTCCAGCCTGAATATTCTGCCATTTCTATAGAGGAAAGTCTGGGCATAGGCTTTGTAGGCTACACAAAGTTTGTGTCTAGGCTGCGCCTGGGTAACAAGAATTTGTTATGTTTCTGTGACAACTACTTACTTAGTGCTGTTTCGGAAATTGTATGAATTACAAAATTGTTCCGTTTCCAGCTCAAGATCTCATCAGGCCTATGCGTGCGGCAACGGCAGCATTTTCTCCCTGCCTCTCTTTCCTTTGTGATGCCCTCAGTTCTGCCAAGCTCAGTCATCGAGTAAAGTCTTTTCACAATGATGTCTAAAGAGGGCACAGGGCAAAATCTCCAGGACATGGCAGCTGATCTTGGCCTACCAAAGCTACCCAGAGGGGCTTGGAAAGTCGTGTTTGGGCTTGAACTTGAGTGCTCAAACAAAACCGGTATCTGTCGAGTGAAGGCAGACAACTGTCACGTGTACCGACATGCTCAAAGTGTGAACTGTGGCAAAGGGAATGGCCTCACCAGTGATTTCTCTCCTATTAGAAAGTCACCACTGACTTCTGAGTAAACATATGAATTTCACACATTAATTAGGCCATCCCAGGTCTTTGCAGACAGATTTGCATTCAGTTTATTACAGAATTTCTAGTCTTTAAAAATATTTAGCAACTGGGCATCTGTGGCTCAACGGAGTAGGGCACCGGCCCCATATGCTGGAGGAGGAGGGTTCAAAACCAGCCTCTGCCAAAAACTGCAAAAAAAAAAAAAAAATTAGCAACTCATGGAGATGAATTATCGTTTAACACAGGGTCAGAATTGAGGTCTGGGGATGAAGCTATGCAAATTAAGATAATATCTTTCCCATCTGCTCTCTCGTACACCCACCCCATTGCATTTACAGACCTCAGTCCAAGTAGAAGTGGCAACTCCACACATAGCCATTGCTTAATCAACGTTCTGCACACGTGAACGCTGCCGAACACAAGAGGTTCCCCCACCACATTCCCATTTCTATCTGCACCTGCACCAGCCAAGGACACCTCCAGAAAGAGAGAGAACTCCCTCCTGCTTCTCAGGCCTAACTCATGCTTGGCTGACTGTGTCCACAGCCTGAGATGCCAGAGAGATCTGGGCGGAGAGAGAAGCGGAGAGTCAAGCTGTGGATTTGGCTGAGGGACTCAGGGGGTAGGGCTCAGAGGAAAAGAGACATTTAGAGATGAGATCCCTGAAAAGACCCGCAAGGAACAAAAATCAGGAGGAGAGTGAGGTCCACAAGTCAAGAAGAGAGCGCTGTCCATGGCACAAGCGCTGTGGAGGGTGCAGAGAGTAAGAACCAAGGTGCCACGCTGGGCACCAGATCTTCTGTCTAACCTGGATGTGAAGGGGAAGTGTGGTAGAAAGGAAGCTGGGAGGTGGGATGGTGGGGTGCTGGGGAGACGTGGGGATTGTCCAGATGTCTGTCACTACGGTCAAGAGGGTGCCTCCCACGCGCTGGGGGCCAGGGTCATGGTGCAAAGGTAGGAGGTATAAGCCCCCCCTCCCCCGCCCAATTTAAAATGCGATGGAAGACCCGGAGACACCCACGTAACTGTCTGCCTCTGCTTTTCTCTAAACTTCTTCCAAACTTAGCTCATGATCACAAAATGCAATCTGTCAACTGGACGGCAGCCAGCGGTGGATGCTGACCATCTGGAACTGGAGCCCAGAGCCCAGCCAAGCTGGGATAATGTCATCATCAAAGAGCCACTGTCCTCCGTCACGTCCAGCCGCACCTCCGCTGCTCTGCACCAGACCCACCAGCTGTGCTCTTCTCCCAGCCGCCCTGGACCTCTGCCTGGACATCGTTGTTGTCCAGGAGCCTGTCTGATACACTTACCTGTCTTCCTAACAAAAAAGTGATGTCACTGAAAGGACAGCAGATGCAAACCTGGTCCCTTCAGATGTGCATGCCCCATCCTGTAAGCCTGCCTGGTGCTGCGGTGAGCCCAACCTCCTCGCAAAGCTGTGACACGGTGGCTGGGGTAGAGCCGACATGGGGCAGGGTGGACAGGGCCTGTGAGAGTCGTCTGCATTCGTCTCGAGACACTGGCCTTTGCTGTGGCTCTGGGGAGTGTGTTGTCTCCCCATGTAAAGTGTTGAATCCTGGTAAGGAAGAGAGACTAAACCAACCTTTGCATTTGACCCATGGACTCCGGCGCAGTTTACACGATGCTTTATGCAGCTGTGCCCCATCCCCCTTCTGCCTGCTCTGAATCCAGACGTAGCATATGAAATTCCAGCAGCCATCCTGGGACCTTGTGCGACACAGGGAGTGGTCAAGAGCTCACCAAGTCACCAACCATGATGTCACCTCCCTGTTGAATCAACACCAGCAGCCAACTGAGGCAATAATTCATGGACAAGCCAGAAATACATTTTGGACTTAAGCCACTTGTAAGTCAGGTTCTTGGTTTCCTGCAACTAACTCGAACCCACCTCGCATCCGTTTCCCCCTCTCTCTCCTAGAAGAGCCCGATGTGTTCAGACTCCCTCCTCCCCCCCAGGCAAGGTGCCTCAGGTGACACTGACCCATCCTAGGTCTATGGGTGGCTCTGATGGCCACGCACTATTCATTTTCCTTGCCAGTGCTGAGGAACTAATGAGGCGAGGTTGGGGGGGTACTGAAACCTGACGGGGCTTCTGGGACAAGGTGGGTGATACTGCAGCAAGATTGTATCCCTCTGTCTTTCCTGTGGACAGTGTCAGGTCCAGGTGTGATGGCCAGAGCTGTTGCAGCCACCTTCCTCCCTCCCTGACAACGATGCCAACACAGCGGTGGCTGGGCAAAGGGACCAGAGCAACCAGGAGCCCTGCTGACATTGCCGCCCTGTGATCAGCCAGCCTCGGTGCCACCTAGGCCCCACCCTTCCTGCTCTGTGACAATGTGACTGTCACTGTCAGTGACCTAGTTTGAGTTGGGGTTTTTGTTACTTGCCTCTGAAGGCATTTTCACAGGTTTTTTTGTTTTGTTTTTCAGACAGTTTCACTCTGTCGCCTTGGGTAGAGTGCAGTGGAGACATCATAGCTCGCAGCAACCTCAAACTCCCGGCCTCCATGATGCTCTTACCTTGGCCTCCCGGAGTGCTAAGATTACAGGCATGAGCCACCATGCTCAGCCCTCTTTTTAGAAAGTCGTGTGTGTAGTTATCTAGCACTAGCTTTTTTTGAGAAAAGGCAGATCGAGCATCAACTTGTGTGTTTAGCATTTTCACATGGGGAAAGTATGTCCCCCACCCCTTTGAAAATAGACTCTAGATTTAGAGGATGGTTTAGCTCAAAAATGTGACCTTCAGCACACAAATGTTACTTTTATGCTGGTCAATCTGATCCAGCCAGAAGAATGCTCTGATTTATTAGGCTTGTGTCCTTCAGTAAGGTTGAGAAATTGAGCCACTACCCACAGATTATCTTCTGTCTGACGGGATCATGGGGGTCACTGAGCCACTGAGGAATGGCACTCTCACCTCCACTGAGACATGAGGAAGAGACCAGTGGGCTCTCCTAACAGCTGCTGGGTTGCCACAGTGGGCAATTGGCCCCCAACCTTCTCCCAGTCCCCTCTATACATAAAGATGGCGGCCCCTGTCAGTAATGTGTGGTGGGCAGAAGCCATCAATCCTGGGTCTCTGTGTCACTTTGTCCAAGGAGGCAATGGCAGGTTCATTTAGCTGTAAAAAGGACTCGGAACTACCTGTTTATTGGATGAGTGAAGGAGTCCAGGGAGGAAGTGTGGTTTCTCTCTCTTTTTTCTCTCCCTATTGTATCCGGTATATTGCCCCCTTTTCTTGTTGAAGGGTCCGTGGCTGAGTATAGCTGAACTGTGCAGGCAGGCCAGAGAAACTCGGGGCAGCCTGTCTTAGGTCACTGAATTGTCCCAGAAATGTTCCACAGAATATATCCTCAACTCCCTGAGCTGAAACTTTAAACCCAGGAAATTTTTAGAAGCTATGAACTAGAGAAGAGCCCTCCCCAAAACATTGCTTTGGGGACCCAGGATTTAAACACTCCCCACTCGCTCCAGTCACCAAGTCTGTCATGCTCTTCTGAGAGGATGGCTGCGTGCTGCTGTGATAGGTCCTTCAGAAATGGACGTGAAACACGTCTGAGATATAACGCCCCTCACCCATTCATGGTGACGTAATCTGGAGAGTATGTTCACAGATAAAGACATCAAATGGCCTCCTTGCCCTTGAAGTTGTCTGGAAAACACGTCTTCTTAAAGGGCTTACTTCTTCCATTTACTCTAATTTTCCACTTGCTTAAAAAGCAGCATTATAACCAAAACATACTCTGATTTTTCAGCTCCAAACATTATCACAGCAACTTAAATATTTTCACCTTTTCTGAGCTGTGTGTAGCTTCTCCGACTGCCCAGGACATAGTAGGCATGGTTGATACTCAGTTCTTGTTTGTGGGCTGAATGGATGAATTGTCTGGAAATTTATGGCAGAAATAGACATAGGACGTTCTTTTTTCAATTGGTAGGTACTCCACATTTAAGGCAATGTACCGGACAGAGATTCCAGATTACAACTTTGTTAAGAAACATAATGGGGGGAGATCTGAAGGCTGAAAATGGCAGGGTTTTCTGTCTCAAAACAGCCTCACGAAGAAACGCTACCATTTGCCTTATGCTATGTATACAGAACTGGTCTACATATGTGACATTGCATTTTGTATCTATAATTACCTGACACAGTAGATAATAGCGTTATAATTCTTGTTCTAAAGATAAGGAAAGTTAGGACCCTGGGAGGTTAAGCCATCTTTCTCTAGTCCCCTGGCCAGAAGTGGTCTTTGCACGTGCTTGAGCCCTTCCCAACCATGTTAGTGTGTCCAGAGCGCCTCCTAGAAACTTATCAGACTTGAAAGAGAACACACGAGCCAAGGGAGCTAGAATCAGATGGACATTTACGAGGTTCCGAAGGTACAGACATCTTTTTGGGTGTTACTCAAAGCCCGCTTAGCATTTCCATTTTCCAAAGGGAAGTTTCCAACTCCTTCTCTAGACAAGCTACCTCTACCGCTTAGCCCCAGTCAGCACAAGCACTAGACTTGTACAAACAGAAATAATGCCACGAAGAACAGGAGGTCAGCGCTGACCCTGAGCTATCATGATGCCGGACAGCAATCTTGGTCCATTGTCACAACTCTGGCTCAGCAGCCTCGCTCAGCAGACCCTGTGTGTTCTGAGCTCTCTCTCCCACGATGCCTCTCTGCTGCACCACCATCAGCCTGACTCCTGCTTTGCCAATAATGTCAGCTCAGATCCTACTCATCATTTTAGCTTGCAGTGACCACTGTCGTACTTAGCATTCTAATACCTAGACCCTGTAGTAACTAGTTTAATTATTACTGAGTTTACTTGCCACAACAATGCTATGTAGAAGAAACTACCATCCATGTCAACCTATAGATAAGTAAGTTACAGAGCAGTTAACTAGCAAATGCCGTGGTCATAAAGCAAGGAAGAAGCAGAAGAAAAGAGTAACCCCTTTCTAATTGTTTGTCAGCTATACTAAAAAAAAAAAAAAGCCATTCCACTGTTGGGACACTTAAAGTTTTTAAGGTCTTATTATCAGGCAGATGTCTTTGACACACTAAAGTGCCTCCATCCAAGAAAATGTATCTACTCACAGCAACCAGTAGAGTAAATCTCACAGAATGCATTGAGAATACGTTGCACGGAGATTACATTGCCCTTTGAAAGTTTATGTTTACCCCACAGTATTATTATTATTCTCTGACACTCATCCAAAGCTCTTTTGGTCAGCGGAGCTTTGAGGTACAGCAGGATAGCTGTGGAATGGTCACAATAAGCAGCTGTGATTCTCAGGGAAAGTGTCAAAAGCTTTAAGACACAGTTTCTACAATAAAAACATTAACATTATAATTTTAAAGAATTTTAATGACATGAAGAGGAAGCTCCTGACATGGTTGGTAAAAGAAGGGTATAGTACCAAATACATAATACCAACCCATAATCTAAAGTTATAAGAGTCCTTTATGGAATGGAAATTAGCAGGCTCAAGCGTGGCTGGCTCTGGGTGGCAGAGCGGGATGTGGCTGTTACTTTCCTCTTCATGAGTATTCACTGCAAAAAGGGGGGGGGGTCTTTGGAGGAACGGCTGTGTCCATGCCCCGTGCGGGAGGAGTACAGGTGAGCCTGGATATCTTGTTCCAGGAAGTAAGAAATGCCCAAAGCCTGACGGAATCATGTCAGACTTCACAGCAACCATCATGAATGGCTCTGAGGGCCAAATCTCGAGAATTTAGAGCATCAAAACTAATGATGCATATGACCAGTGGCAACATACTAAAATCACTAAGGGGAAGAAAGAGAAAGGAACGAAGACAAACTGGACAAGAAATATGGACGTAATGATAGAAAAACGGTCATTTGCAACCCCCTCCGGCCTCCCCCGTAACACTGATCCAGGCAAGAAGAATCGGTGGATACTAAAACTACCAGGTCACAGGCAGCTGGGGACTAGATAAGAGCATTGTCCAGAGTGCTTACCTACTACAAAGAAAAAACGTCCCTGCAACAAAGGGGAGATGGGGCAGATCCTACCTTAGCCAAATATCTAATACTGGTAAATAAAAAAATAGAAATTCAAGAATCTCCTTCACTGTTATTGGCGGTAGTAGTAGTGGACTAAAGCTAAGGGGTTGAAAGCAGTTGCCCTGGGAGCAGGCGTCAGGAGTGGAAGGATGGGCTGTAGTAATAAGTCTTCATTATGAATCACTTTCAAGTATGTGCATATAATATTTCTTTAAAAATAATCAAAAAAACAAGTGATAGTCCCCAAGTCAAGGGAGCACAGTTTTTCAAGAATAAGGTTTGGTGAGCTGTGCTCTTCACCTTGAATGCTGGGTTTCTCAGGGGGGAAGGTTTTCAGACCTCTGTAAGCCCGGCTTGGAGGAAATTCAAAACAGAACGGGAGAAGAGGAAGCGGCTCCTCCTTGTAGTTTCAGTTTTAATGAGCTTCAGATGCACTGAAGTTTCGATTCAGCGTAGTCAAACTCATCCACCTCCCCGGTGGCTTATACTCATTTTGAGTCCTTCCTAAGAAAGCATTTCTACATTTTCTTCCAAAAGTTGTCAGTGCACTCTCATTAAAAACCAAAAAATTTGTTAAAGTGAAAAGTTTTAGTCTAAAATAAAAGTTGATGACATTCAAACTTTCTTTGCTCACAGTTTTCTGACTTCCTTGAATAAAAGGCCAAGTCGTTTTCCTCCGACGGAGGCGCCCTGGTGAGTGCCGTCACCCCCCATACCCGCAGGGTCTGTATCCATGGGTTCCACCAACTGTAGACTGATAATATTTGAAGGAAGAAAACAATAAAAAAAAATACAATAATAAAATATACAAATAAAAAACACAATACGGCATAACAACTACTAACATAGCGTTCACATTATATTAGGCATTGTAAGTTTTCTGGAGACATCTAAACTAGTACACAGCAGGGTACACATAGATTATATGCAAATACTGTTCATTCTGTATCAGGGAGCATCCGTGGATTTCAGTATCCATGGGGGTCCTGGGACCAATCGCCTACTGACACAGAGGGATGACTGTGCTTCTCTTTTTGGTTGTCTCATGGAATCATTTGAAACAAACAAGCTTGAAACATGGAAGTATTCCTTTACGGATGAGAGTTCCCCTGAAAGGAAGGCCAAGAGAGTATACAGCAGGTTTCACTGGTGACCAGAAGTCTGTATATATGTAAGTCCCGCTAAATCGTAACTGAGGGTTACAAAACTCCTTATGGCTGCTCAACCCCTTGCTATGCCATTGTGGTCCATGAACTGCAGGTCGGCCTTACCTGGGAGCTTGTTGGAAGTGCGGACTCTCAGGTGCCACCCCAGACCTGCTCAGAGTGCGCAGCTTAATGAGGACCCCAGGTGACTCCTGTGCTCATTACATGTGAGAACTACAGTCTTGGCTGGGCACGGTGGCCCACAACTGTGATCTTAGCAGCCTAGAAGGCTGAGGCAAGTGGATTGCCTGAGCTTCAGCGTTGGAGACCAGCCTGAGCAAGAGTGAGCCCCTATCTCTACTAAAAAGAGAAAAACCAGCTGGGCGTTGTGGTGGGTGGGCATCTGTAATCTCAGCTACTTGGGAGGCTGAGGCAAGAGGATCCCTTGAGCCCAAGAGTTTGGAGTTTCTGTGAGCTCTGATGCCACAGCACTCTACTGAGGATGACAAAGTGAGACTGTCTCAAAAAACAAAACAAAACCAAAAAGAAGTGCAGTCTTAACCCTTAGACCAGTGGTTCTCAACCTTCCTAATTGCCGCGTTGTATCAAGTGGAACAAAGGGGTCGTGACCCACAGGTTGAGAACCGCTGCCTTGAGAACCGCTCTGTGCAAGAGACAGAGCCCAACCACTGTACCTTTGGAATCACCCGAGGAGCTTGAAAACTACGGATGTCTGAGTCCCACCCCCAGTGACTGGTTTGAAGCGCAGCCTCTGCATTGACGTTTTAAAAGCCTCCCAGGTGATTCTAACGTTCACAGGAGGATGGGAACCACAGCCCCAGAGAACCTGCAAGTTTGAAATGATTTCAGCCTCGAGTCACAGCCCAAGTGGTGGTGGCATCAGCCAGTGTTTCTGCAAAACGTGCCACACCTTACAGCTGGGCACCGTGGGGACTTTGGAGAGAATTTTCAAAATCCTGATGCCCAGGCTGCCGCCCTGGGGTGCTGACGTAATATGCACAGCCTGCAATTGGTAGCAGGTGTGTGCAGGCAGGTTGCTCTAGTGCAGTGGTTCTCAACCTGTGGGTTGTGACCCACAGGAACTGTATTAAAGGGCCGTGGCATTAGGAAGGTTGAGAACCACTGGTCTAGTGGCTCAGTGCCCCAACACCCAGCTCCCCCTTCCCTGGCTGTCTTCTACTATTCTAGCTGGGATTCCCCATCCCATGGGGAGCCAGAGGACCCGGTATCTAGGTTCTTGGCAATGAAACATGAGTAGAGCGTGTGCCATTCCCGGGCGGGCCCCGTAAAGCCTCTTCCCTCCCAGCTGAGCGCCTTCTGGTCTTTCTATCCTCTCCTTTTTGAATGATGAGGACCAGGATTACCTGGAAATGGTTCTTACCGTGAGCTCCTTCGAGCAGCAAAAGCGATCCATCAACCTAAAACTCCCGACCTGGACTGTCGTATGAGACAGAACGATCACCCGAATGTTGTATTACTTGTCACTGACTGGGGTGAGTACGTGTCAGAGTCAAAGCTTCCTGTCTCTGGGAGACCTACGGGAGGCAGGTGTCATGACGTCCACCTACAGATGGAGATGCTAAGACAGCGAGGTCCGCCACTGGCCCAGAGTCACATACGTGGGATGATAACAGATCAAAAGCCAGATTTTTCTTATTTCAACCCCTGAACTCTTAGCCACACACTATGTATCTTCCCATGGAGTTTTGAAAGAACACTCACAGTTTAAAAACAAAGCTTCAATAGAGGCTGCAACTAAGCCAGAAAACGTCTGTGCTGTGAACCCCAAAGCTTGATTCTGGGTCCAGTGGCTTATTGCATGGTAATTTTCAACCACATCTTAGGATCAGCAATCAGACCTCTCCCTCTTCCTCTCCCCCCGCCACCCCCCCCCCCCCCGCCTCCCTCCTCACATCTACTCAGGATGTCCACGTGTTTGCTCTACATACCACTGACCGAGTCAGTCCTCCTGAAACACTGTCTTCCCATCACTTCCCTCCTCAGACGCTTCAGGACCTAGCATTTAAAGTTCAAGTTCCTTAGCTTGGCACTGAGGCCCCCGTCATCAGGCCCTAAACTTTCCTCTAGTGTCCTATGCAGCCTCTGTTTCAGCTCATGTGCTCATTCTACTTTACTGGGCCATACAAACTTCAAGGTCAAATAATTCATTAATCATGTGTATCAACCAGTTATCCACTGCAATGTAACAAACATCCCAACACTTAGACCCTTAAGATATGGTTTGGTTTGTTCCATAGTTCCCTGAGAGACTGGATGGTTCTGCTATTGATCTCATTCTAGGTAGCCACTTCCGTGAGGTTGGGACCACACATCCTGCTCCCCGAAAAGCAATCTCATATTGCTGTGGGTTCAGTTTATGTAATTTAATGCTTCACCTTCCTCCTAGCAAGCCTTGGACCCACAATATTTAAATACCTTTTTTAAACAAGGGACCTTTTCAGATGCAGAGGAAAGGCCTGCAGCAGAAGCCTGCCTGGATTCCCTGCCAGGGATTCAGTTGCAGCCTTGGCACACAGCACACTCAGCTCCAGCAATGGTTTACAGCAGCAAAGTCTGTGCAGGAGACCCCAGGGCTCCTGCTGCTCGTGACAGCACAGAGACCTGGGGGCCGGAGGAGCTGAGGGAGCTGTGAGCCCCGGCAGGCCTCCGTGGGCACTGCTAGCCTCTCTCAGACCATTAGTCATCCTCTGTGGCTTATGAGTCTTCTTTTTCCAGTCCCATTCATCTTGTTTCATGAACAGGTTAATCACCGCTTTTACTAAGAGAGAGGAAGAAAAAATGATTTAAATTCACTCAGACGCCGAGAGTAATCATACTAATGCATCAGGTCAGAAGGTACTGTGGGGCACGATGGCTGTGAGGCTGCCATGATTCATCTGAGCAGCCTGGAGTGAGCCCGCCGCTGTTATTTATTGTTTGTTTTGTAGTGCAAAGTATGCAAAGTGGAGTCTGACAGATTAAAGTGGTAGAGCGCTTATGGCTAAGATGCTGACTTGTTTCATGTCCTTACCATCTTTAAAAAATATTTTTGGAGTTCCAAGGATATACACAGCACCATGCTGGGCACTGGGGGGGAAGGGAGAGCTGGGAAAGGAGGAGAGGACATCTACAGAACTGGTGGTCTGGTCACCGCACCCTGCCAAGATCAGGTTCCTAACAGACCCTGCAGATCACAGCCTGTGCCCTCGGTAGCTGACAGTGGAGTAGCAGGGGTGACACACAGACACGAGTCCAAGACAACAAACTAACACCAAGAAGTACCCTGAGGCTGAGTGGGAGTGTGGACTGTCAGTATGGGCTCCTGCGGTCAGGGTGGCCTTTCCCCAGCAGCAGAGGGCTGCATGTGCCATCCAGGGTGCTGGTGCCTTCCCAGGGCCACAGGACACTCCTCACCGGTGGGTCAAGGAGTCCAGGTTCAGGCTCTGCGTCTACTGTGCCCCAGCTGTGTGGACCCAGCAAGCTGCTGGGCACCTCTGGGCTTTGGTTTCTTCATCTGTGAGATCGACATGAGTTATGTCCACCTCCTGGGGCTGCTGTAAAAGTTAAATGGAGATAAAATACTGAACTAATCATATTGTCAGCACCATCTAAGCACTAGATCTTGGGATTTTTATTGTTCTGATGGAAAGAGAGAAAGGCTTGCAGGAAAGGATGATCCAAGCCATCCATTGCGGGACAAGACTATTTAGCCGAGGGCTCACAGCCTCTCCCACTTGGCATCCGGAGCGTGTGCAGACAGAGAGTGATGGAGGGGTCGGGATGCTCTGTGGGCACTCACCTGTATTCCCTCTGACCTTCTTCAAGAGGTTAAGGTAGGGTTTGAACTGCTTTTCGGCCACTCTTGCCCTCTAACTCTCCTTGCGTAAATGCATATGGGCAGGGACTAGCAAGGCCTGGCTTCGGATTATTTTCTTCTAATCTGCAGTGATCTCAGCCACTGTAACGCTACAAGAACTTTGCTTGCCTGGGAGTTAGAGGGACATGTCTGTCCCATGGTGCATTTCCTGCTACAGGTGTCCTGTGCCCTTTCTAAACCCCTTGGGGGTGAAAGCTGGGCGTCCCTCGTGTCCTGACCCCCTCGAGGGTGAGAGCAGGGCCTCCCTCGTGTCCCGATCCCCTCGAGGGTTAGAGCTGGGCCTCCTTCATGTCTGATCACAGTGCTGGAAACAGAGCAGCTTACGACAACTATTGTTGAAATACGAAAAGGGTACTTTCCAGATAAACCCATCACTGGGAGAAGACGTTTTCAACCTTTAAATACTGCAAGTCTTAAGCAATTTATAATTACAATCTTGCACAGGATTTCAGTTCCTTTAGGAATGAGAGGGGTGAGATTTGCCTACTGGTTTTCATTTCAGACTCTGGCACTGGGCGGGTTGAGAAGCCCCACGAGCCAGCCCTGTGCCGGGAAGGGCAGCCGACTGGTTCCCCACTGAGATGCAGCTTCCCCAGGATGTGCTGCGGCTGGGGTTGCGAGGTGTGGAATTGCCTTCCCAGCCAGAGGCTGTGACCATGTCTGAAATGCATTTCACTTTCGGCTTTTGATGCTAAGACACCTCTTTACTGTGCGATATGACAAAACGCAACTCATTATCCACAGTGCAGCTGAGAATACATCACAGGAAAGGAGAAAGGGCAGGTGACTGTCGGGTTGAAGCCATCCTCTCCAGCGGCATCGCAGCACAAGACGTCCCCACATGTGCAAACAGAAGTCTCGGCATCGTCTGGTATTTAGAGCCCTTAGCTCACTCCTTTCTACTCCAGGCCAGCGGAGCTTAACAGCACGGGAAGGCCGGTTTCCAAGGGGGGCCACCGGTGGAAGGATTTCAGGGAAATAAGAAAAAAGTAAACCCATCAGCAAAGCCCAGTGTGACCCCTTTGTTACACGCCATTTTGAGGCCAGAGGCTACAGAATAGGTGATTTCAACCCTGGCTGCACCTTCAAGGTGGTTTCTGTTTTTTTCCTGTTTGTTTTTATTTTTTACCCCTTATTGAGATATGACCTACACCTAGGGAAGTGTGCTGATTTTAAGTGTAAAGCTTGATGAATTTTGACAAGGGCACCTACCTGGGTACCCCACCAGATCAACATAGAGAGCATTTCTAGCGCCCTGGAACTCATCCTCAGAGGTGATGCCTCTGGCTTCGATCAGAAGTCATGGACTAGCTTGGCTCGCTCTTGAACTTCATATAAATAAGATCACACGGTGTGTACGCTTACGTATCTGGGTTTTGCTGAATATAAGGTCTGTGGTTCTCTGAAGTTCTATATATCAGTAGTTTGTGCTATTACATGTGTGTGCTATGTAGTATTCCAGTAATGCAGATACAATAGCGCATTCTGCTGTGGAGGGGCATTTGGACTGCGTCCTGTTGCTTGGCTGTGATGAGCAAAGCTCCTGTGAATAATCACGTTCATGTCTTTGGTGTCACGTATACCCAGTCCTCTTGCCCATGGAGTGGAATTACTGGGTCACAGGAAGGCATCTGATTAGCTTTAGTAAATCTCGCGAAATGTTTCCAAAGTGGCTACATCCATCTATATTCCTACCAGCAGCACGTGAGGGGCCCAGCTTCTCCCAGACAGCATTTTGAACAGTTGGGATTCTCTGATTTAAAAAATTTTAGCCTAGAGGCATTTTTACATTACAGGCTTATTTTCATATCATAATGCTTTTTGTAGATATAACGTATTTCAATTGACTTTACCGGCATCATTACTATTAATTCATTCTCATAAATCTTTCTAGCTTTTCTGTACTTTAACAGAGGGAATCCTCTTTACAGGAAAACATGAATCCAGACCTCCCCCAAAGCCTTCATGCTTTCTGACAGTGTCAAAACGGGTTTAGTCCATCTCACTTTTTCTTCTCCCTAACACTCGTTCGGATACAGAGCGACTCTGCCATACTTTACCTGCCCCATTTTATCCACCCTACTGTTGATGAGCAAGAATGAGTGCAGTTTCCACGTGGGGGGCTGCTCCAAAACGTGCCATGAGAAACATTCTTGTAAATGTCTTTTGGGGAACGTATTTAATAACACAGGTACGCCTGTTGGCTGCGTGGAATTCGGTTGGAGTGGAATTCCTGGGTTGTAAATAAAACGCATGAGCGCAGTGCTGAACGGGTTTCCAACATGCTTGTGGCAATTCCCGACTGCAGAGGGCGCCATTTGCTCCCTGATGTTTCCTGTTTTCTTTCCAGCCATGCTACTGGGTGCCTGGGGGTGTTGCCACCTAGTCTTAATTTGCATCCTCCTCCTGACAAATGCAGATGAAAGTCTTTTCATGTATTCATCTGCTGTTCAGCCATTTGGGTATCATCTTTTCTTTCTTTTTTTTTTTTTTGGCTGGGGCTGGGTTTGAACCCGCCACCTCCAGCATATGGGGCCAGCACCCTACTCCTTTGAGCCCCAGGTGCCGCCCCGGGTATCATCCTTTATTGTTATCCATTATCCACTTTTTTATTCTTAGTTTTTAGTTTTTTTCTCTCTATGTTTTTTTAAATTTCCTTTGCTGTGTAAAGACTTCCTTCTCCTTTCACGCCAACCCCTGAGGAGTCTTTATGATGTCTGAATGTTTAGGGTAACATTCTTTCTCTTTTTGAGCCTGTGCTAATTCATCCTCTGTTTCTATTTTAAGTTTTATTTTTATTTTTTGAGACAGAGTCTCACTGTTGCCGTGGGTAGAGTCCCATGGTGTCATAGCTCACAGCAGCCTCAAACTCTTGGGCTCAAGGGATCTTTCTACCTTAGCCTCCTGAGTAGCTGGGACTACAGGTGTGCACCACAGCACCCGTGAGTTTCTCTATGTTTAGTAGAGACAGGCTCTTGCTCTTGCTCAGGCTGGTCTCAGACTCCTTAGCTCAGGTGATCCTCCCATCTCAGCCTCCCAAAGTGCTAGGATTACAAGTGTGAGCCACCATGCCCGACCAACCCCTGTTCTTTTTTTTTTAATGAGGACTATTTCATTTTATCATAAAGATATCAAATAAAGGACTTCCTGTTTCGGAGACTTAAGCGCAGAGTCTAAACTGCTAGGCAGATCCAGCCCTGCCCCAAGGGTTTGCCGTTCGCAGATATTTCAGCTTTGACAGAGAAATCTGTAATATTGGGCGGGGAGGGTTTCAGATAAATCTTTCACCTTAATTTGATTACTTTAAGGCACTTGGGAATGTGATTAAAGTGCATATTAAAATACACAAATGAGATGCACAGTTATGTTCTTACTCAGGAAGTTTACATAGAATTATTTCTTTATAAGCTTTTACAGTGTGGTGGGGGCCATAAACATTGACTAAAGATAAACACACCTGTCGGCGAGTGGCCACACCTCAGTTATAGTTGGGGATGTGGAATTCACATTTCAGTTAGAATCTACATTTGCCTTCTATGAGTTCAGTATTTCCACATATTTTGCCTGCAATTCTCACCTCTCGTTTCCTATGGTTCCAATAGAGAACGTGCGGTTG
Organism: Galagoides demidoff; assembly: GCA_963574575.1. NCBI lineage: Eukaryota > Metazoa > Chordata > Mammalia > Primates > Galagidae > Galagoides > Galagoides demidoff. Next base: position 32,861 of record CAUYQV010113550.1, read on the forward strand.
TCACCGTTCCGCTGCCAGTGCCCTGTGTTCTGCACCGTGACAACACGCTCTGCCCGTGACCCTCGTTCCGTGGGGGCTGCACGGCTACCACCCACAAACGGCCAGGAGAAATGTTTTCCTGATTTCACACGGACTTGCCCGACAATATCTCAACTGAAATAAAACCAGTCTTAAATTCTGTTAGGATTTTATTTTTACTATTTTTTAACTTTGAATTTTGTAAATCTTTTAAAATTACTGGAGGTCCTCTTTAAAGAAGGGGACAGGCTGCTGCTGTCCTCACCTCCCTGTGGCCCAGTGGAGGGAGGTGCCGGCCTCAGCCCAAGTCCCAGCAGCTTCTGGTCAACTAAGGATCCCTGGAACATTGCCACTTACCTGGCCTCATCTGCTTGCTTTTGAGACCCATAGGTCACTAAGCCCACTTTGGAGACAAAGACTCTTTCTCCCCCAAAAGTCAAGGGAAATACAAAAAATGAAATTAGTGATTAAGGATAAAAGTTAATTAATACAATCATTTTGGCTTAATTATTTAAAGTCCAGTTTTTTCCAGCCAGCCTGCAAATACACATTTCTCCAGCTATCAGAATTATCCTGAGATTCGTAGTTTTTCATTGATAAATTTACAACTCTCATGTACACAAAGGGAAGAAATAGAAAGATTCTTGAATTTAATCCACACAAAAATTATGATGTGCCCACACATACGCACCAACTTTCACATACGCACACCCCTGCACTTCCAGAAGACAGCCTCTTCAACAAATATTTGTTTCCAGCTAAACAATTTTACAAATTCTTTTAGAGACTCGATTACCCAATGAATAATCTTTCTTAACTGTGTAATCTTTCATCCTTACTTTTTTCCATTTTACCCATTTTTTAATGTATAATTCAGTGACTTTATATACACTCACATTGTCAGACGACCATCGCCACCTTCCACATCCAGAAACTTGTTCATCTTCCTAAATTGAAACCCTGTACTCACTGCACAATAACTTCCGTTACCCTCTCTGACCCACCTCCGCACGCAGCGTTCTAGTCTCTGACTCTAGTGAACAGACTAATCTGGACACTACTGTTGTGCCTGGATTTTTCCTGATCCCCCCAGAGTTAGTCCGAGACACACTCCGATGTGAAGATCATGAGGCAAGCTTTATTCAAGCCCAGGCCTGGACTCTCCTGGTGAGCACACCAAGGAAGAGCCCCGTCCTGGAGGTGCAATCAGTTTTTATAGGGTACAGAAAACAAGAAGGGGAGGGGTAAAGAATGGGTACAATTTTGATTGGTTGCTAGGGGCATGGGCAGATTACAGGTTAGGCATTAGCTCGGGATCGGCATAGGTTTCAGGCCCTGGGGTGGTGCTATCTTTGGGATGGGCGGGGGACGTTATGCTGACTCATTGGGCCTAAGATGGTGGCAGTGGCCATCATTAAAATGGTGTCGGCTTAGCCTTCACACTACGTGTGGTGGAATCATGCAAGTGTCTGGTTAATTCACGCAGCCCCATGTCTCCAAGTCTCACCTGTGTTGCTGTGTGTGTCAGAATTTCCTTTCTTTTTAAGGCTGACTAATATTTTGTTGTATGTACAACCATTCTTCGTTTATTCATTCACCTGCCGTTAGGCACGTGTGCTGTTTCCACATTTTGGCTGCTGTGAATATTGCTGCTATGAACATCATGTACAAGTATCTGTTGGAGGCTCTGCTTTTACTTCTTTTTTTTTTTTTTTTTTTTGCAGTTTTTGGCTGAGGCTGGGCTTAAACCTGCCACCTCCGGCATAGGGGGCCGGCGCCCCACTCCTTTGAGCCACAGGCACCACTCCGCTTTTACTTCTTTTGGGTATATGCCCAGAAGTGGACTAGCTGGATCGTACGGTAATTCTATGGCTAATTTTTAAAGAAACTGTCACACCGTTTTCCCTAGCAATGGGACCATTTTACATTCCTACAAGTAACATACAAGGTGAACACCATTATTTTAAACCCATCATCTCTGGATAGCTTTTCCATAATACAAATCACATAACTTCAGGACCTGCATTTATCTATTTATCTATTGATCGATCCACCCATCCATTTACAGAGATATTTAAAATGAAAACTTTAATTTGCCACATGCTACATCAGGATGCAGACTTGCTAGATATTAGCCAACTGGCCCTCTTGCTGTGAGTCTCATGCTCCTGAGCACCCCTGGGATGGGGCCTGTGTAGACACCCCCCAGCACAGCTCTGGAGCAGAGGGGCATATGAGCAGGGATGGGGCCCATGCAGACCCCCCCAGCACAGCTCTGCAGCAGAGGGGCATGTGAGCAGGGATGGGGCCCATGCAGACCCCCCCCAGCACAGCTCTGCAGCAGAGGGGCATGGGAGCAGGGATGGGGCCCATGCAGATCCCCCCAGCACAGCTCTGCAGCAGAGGGGCATGGGAGCAGGGACGAGGCCCATGCAGACCCCCTCCAGCACAGCTCTGCAGCAGAGGGGCATGTGAGCATTGCTCAGCAAATCCTGGGGACAGTTGCCCTGAGCAGCAGAGACCTGGTTTTCCTGAGGGCTTTTCTGCCAGTCTGCAACTGTGTTCTAGAGGTAGGCCCTGAACAAAACCACCCAGACCTTTATTTGTAATTTACGCCATTTTTAAATAATCTAGTTGGATTCTCCTGTGTTTTCCTCCTCCAGGCTCCTGATTTGGTCTTTAGTGTTTTAATTTTTTGCCAATAACCGTCTAGGAATTTGTCATCTGGCTTTCCAAGCACAGAGACATTTGCTCACCCTGGGCAGTGAATTGCTTTCTAAGGAGCCCTGAGGAACATTTAGATTAGGACGCGTTAGTTATAACTGTTGTGGGCATTTGGAAGGCAAGAGGTCTTTTTATACTTGGAACATCTGGGTGGACAGACTTGCTCAAGTTCGCAGAGCTGAATTTTGTCACTGGGGGTGGGAAGAGGAAGGCAGCAGGGGTCGTTCTCATTAGGGGAACTCTGGTGATTAGAACTGGTGCTGAGGGTTCTCCTAGGTCTCTGCAGGATCCCGCCTCTGAGTAGGGCAGTGGCAAAAACGGGACTTAGAGTCACGACTTGCAGGGTTTCCTCTGGCCTCCCCGTCAGCTCCCCTGCATCTCTGGGGCAGGACCTGGGCTTCCAAGTGTGGGGGGCCCTGGCACCCTCTCCGCTGTCTGTACTCACGCCCTGGGCGACTTCTCCCAGCCCCGTGTGTGCCAAAACCCCCAAATGTGTGTCCCCCATCTTGTCTTTTTCCTCACACTTTGAATTTTTTATCCAGTTGTCTGCACAGTCTTTCAAACTAAATATTTGGGTTTTTTTTATTATTCTTTTTATTTATTTACTTATTTATTTTTATCATAAGTCACATACACATAGATCATAAATACATTTATGCATATGTGGGGTACAATGTGTTGATTTTTTTAATATACTTTGGAGTGCTTATATCAAACTAATTAATAGAGCTTTCACCTCATTTACTTGATTATTGTGTTAGACATTTATGTTCTACACTTGACAGATTTGACTTGTACCCTTGCAATATGCTCCATAGGTGTGGTCCCACCATTTGCCCTCCCTCTATCAAACCTCCCTTCTCCCCTCCCCTCCCGCTCCATTTCTCTCCTTCATCCTGGGCTATGGTTGTGATCTTTCCTAAGAAAGTGTGAGTAAATATAAATTGATTTCATAGAAGTACTGATACATTGGATACTTTTTCTTCCATTCTTGAGATAATTTACTTAGGAGAATATGTTCCAGGTCCATCCATGTAAACATAAAAGAGGTAAAGTCTCCATCTTTTTTAAGGCTACCTAGTATTCCATGGTATATATACACCACAATTTATTAATCCATTCATAGGTCAATGGGCCCTTGGGCTTCTTCCATGACTTGGCTATTACATATTGAGCTGCAATGAATAATCTGGTGCAAATATCTTTTTTGCAAAGGGATTTTTGGTCTTTTGGATACATTCCTGCTCCTGTTGGATCAAACTGGATGTTTTTGTTTTGTTTTGTTTTGTTTTTGGAGACAGAGCCTCAAGCTGTCCCCCTGGGTAGAGTGCCATGGCATCACAGCTCATAGCAACCTCCAACTCCTGGGCTCAATGAGTCTCCTGCCTCAGCCTCCCAAGTAGCTGGGACCACAGG
>CAUYQV010113551.1:0-47512 GCA_963574575.1 Galagoides demidoff
AAGAAACTTAATTGTCCATTGAAATGTTAATTGCATTACATTCTATGATCAAAATGAAGACCTATTTCCTGGCACGAAAGTTAAACACACATACAAAATCACACTATTTGGGATTCTTTTTATGTTTTAAACATTGTGTCATAGAGAAAAAAAAAAAAACAACATATATCTAGGGAAAAATGCAAAAAAACAAAAGCAGACTTGCAGTCTCGATACACAGACCAAAAACACAGGGTTCATGTGGCAGGGACCCTGGCGAGCGGGTAGGCGGGCAGCTGCAAGTGCTTCTAAAGACTGAGACCCAATGTTCAAAACCAAATCTTGTTCCTTCAATGTAGATTATTAGAGGCCGCAGACTTTGAGATGTGGGAGAAACCTTCCTTGAGGAGGCCAGAGAGGAGTGGCAACCTGCCTGACCTCCCAGTGTTTTGGGAGCCAAACCTGGACTAGAAGGTAGGTCTCCTGCATGACTCCCAGCCCAGAGCTCTGTCCACTAGGCCAGGCCCTCATTCCAGCTCTGAACCTATTTATAAAAACTTCTTGTAGCTGAGTGCAAATGACTCACACCTGTAATCCTAACTCTCTGGGAGGCTGAGGCTTGAGGATTCATTAAGCTCAGGAGTTCAAGACCAGCCTGAACAAGAGTGAGACCATCTCTACTAAAAATAGAAAAACTGGCTCGGCACCTGTGGCTCAAGTGGCTAAGGCGCCAGCCACATACACTTAAGGTGGCAGGTTCAAATCCAGCCCGGGCCCGCCAAACAACAATAATGGCTGCAACCAAAAAATAGCTCCCAGCTACTTGGAAGGCGGAGGCAGGAGACTCGCTTGAGCCCAGGAGTTGGAGGTTGCTGTGAGCAGTGAAGCCATAGCACTCTACCCAGGGGGACAGCTTGAGGCTCTGTCTCAAAAAAAAAAAAAAAAAATATATATATATATATATATATATACACTAAAAATAGAAAAACTAGCCAGGCATTGTGGCAAGTGCCTGCAGGCCCAGCTACTCAGGAGGCTAAGATAAGAGGATGACTTAAGCCCGGGAGTTCCAGGCTGCTGCGAGCTGCAATGCCACGGCACTCTGCCTAGGGTGACAGTGAGACTGTCTCAAAAAAACTCCAAAATTTCTCCAAAAGTCATCCTCATTTTGAGAATTATTCATCTTGGCAATTAAATTCTACTATCCTGAACATAAGTTTTACTTTTTAATTTTTTAAATTGTTATATATTACGTGTAATAATTTGATACATTGGTATCATCAAATCAGTAATTGGATATTCATTACCTTAAATATTTTTTACACTAGGAACATTCAAATTATTCTTTTCTAGCTATTTTGACATGTACGGTGGATTAATGTTAACTATAGTCACCCTACTGATGTATCAACACCAGACCTTATTTTTCCTAAGTGTGTATCTGTATCCATTAATCAACGTCTCCTGAGAACAGGTTATCAGCACCCTTTCTCCTCCTCCTTTGTTCCCTTGCTATTCCTGAAGTTCTTCCTTAGTCTTTGGAGGCTTTTTCTTCTCTGTCACAGGAACTCAGGGCTCAGCCCTGTACTGCTGTGTCCAAAGTATCTTCAAGCTTCCGTCCAATCCCACGGCTGAGAGCTTCCAAGTTTATCTCCTGGCCAGACCTTACTGAATTCAGCCTTCTGCGTCAAGCACCTCCTGAACACCACTGTGATGCTTTTCTCACAATAGATGTGTCACAGAGTGGGCCCTCGTCTGTTTGACAAACACCAAATTAGCCCTTACTATAAATTTCATCTTAATAAATTGCAATAGCTCAAGTCAAAAGCCTAGGATTCAAACTTAAATTCTTTCCTCTCAAATGCAACTTGCAAATAGTCTTTCCACCCTTTTTGTTTTAGAAAGCAGTGCATATAACTAAATTAATCATAATTCTTGCTTTATAACACATACCAGTATTCCATGCATGATTCTCTTCTTCATTCATTCACTCATTTACATTTTTTTCTTAATTAGAAACAAAAAATTTAGAGATGGGGTCTCACTATGTTGCCCAGGCTGGAGAGCAGAGGCTATTCAGGTAGCATACTATAGCCTTGAACTCCTGACCTCAAGCAACCCACCCTCTACTCCCTCCCAAGTAGCTGGGACTACAGGCACAGGCCAACACACCCTGCTCATGTATTTACTTTTCCATTTTTTTTTTTTTTTTTTTAGAGACAGGGTCCCATTCTGTAGCACAGCCTAGACTGCAGTGGCACAGCCAGAGTCCACTCCAACTTCTGGGCTCAAGTTATCTTCCCACCTCAGCCCATACCCCTTAGTAGCTAGAACTAAAGGCATGCACCACCACACTCACCTTATCTTTTTACATTTTAGAAACAGGATGGTCTTAAACTCCTGGCTTCAAGCCATCCTCCTGCAGGTGCTCTCCAAGCACTGGGATTACAGACATGAGCCACTGCACTCAGCCTGTATTTACTTTAAATGATAAATGAACACCTGTGAGCCCACAACCCAACCAGGGACTAGAACGTTAGCCGTAATGTACTCATGAATTTGCTCCTCTCCTTCCTCTGTCCCTACCTTTCCCACGCCAGGAGGGTCACTATCTTGAACTTTATTTCTATCTTGTACTTTACAAAAAAAAGTTTTGCCACATATATACAAGTGCCTAAACGGCTGTTCAGTTTTAGTTTTTGACCTTCATGAGAGCAGTGGTTCCAAGTTGCTTTTTCACTGTTGTCACTGTGCCTCCTGTAGGTGGTGTTCGTTCTGCTACCCAGGGAACAATAGTTCATTACGTGAACACACCACAGCCGCCTCCAGAAAGACATCTGGATTTATTCCAGAGCTTTCTCACGCCGGTGTTCTGAGACACTTTGTGCATTTTACCTGACTATATGCCTAAAAGTGACCTCACTGGGCCACGGACCTGCCCCCCCACACACACACATATTCAACCTCTCCAATGGCTTTTGGTGGTAGATGAACCAATTAGCTCTCTTGTCAGCAACACGTGAGTGGTCCTAGGGATAAATCCTCTCCAAAACTTGACTTTGTTGCATTTTTTAATTTTTGCCAATTGAATAAATTTAAACACGTCACTGTGGTCTGGATTTACACTTTCCTGATGAACAGAGATGGAAACATCTTAATGTTTATTGGCCCATACACACTAATTTTGTGGGAGACTTGTCTTTTGCCCATTTTTCTGTGAGGTTGTTCTTTTCCTGGTGGTTTGTACAATTTCTGCATATATTCTTTACACTAATCTATTATTGATTATATGTGTTGCAAATATCTTCTGATAGTCTGGGTTTAATGTCTTTTGACAAGCAGAAGTTCAAAACTAAGAACTTACCACATAACCCAACTTACTTTTTTTTTTTTGAACCCACCACCTCTGGTATATTACTCCTTTGAGCCACAGGCGCTACCCAACCCAACTTACTTTCTCTCATGGTTAGTTACATTTTATGGTTTCTTTCCGCTTCTAACTTAAGCTCTTTAAGTAAACAGGAACCGAAAGATACTCACCTATATTTTCTAAATATATTAAAGCCCCATTTTTATCTATAATTTCATCTGTACTTTCTACATCAGAAGTTCTGAAGTTTAAGGATTTTGTTATGGTATGAGGAAGAGATCTAATTTCCTATTTTCCCTTCTCTTTTTTGTTGGCTCCATTTACCGAATAGTCGTGGCATCGATCTTCTGTCAATGAGGTTTGCGCACTTGGATCTGCCGTGCAGTGCTCCCCTCATCTCCATGGGCCGTTCCGTCTACTCCTGCACTAGCACCACACTCTCTTAAATACTTGAGCCTAAAGAAAAGATCTAGGATAAGTTCCCCCTCCTTCCTTTTCTTTAGAAATGCCTCATTCTTTATACTTTACTCTGCCACATTTCTAATCATTTTGTCACTCCCAGGTTGAGACACACTAATCTATCTCCAGATTAACTTGGAGAGAGCTGACTTTTTTTATATTGCTTTTCTACTCATGAATATAGGATCACTCTAAGCCTCTTCAACATCTTTTAGCAAAAGTTTTGTAACCCTGTACACAAGTCTGTGCTATTTTATCACATATTTGCTTGTACAATTAGGCACTTTAGAATTGTTTTTAAAATTGTTTGGTGTCTTTTAAAAAATTCTACCTTCTAATTATGGCAGGTGTATAGAAATACAATTCACAATTACATATTGATTCTCTATTTAGACACCTCACTAAACACTAAAATCTAATAACTTGATGGAAGACTTTTCTACATAGACAATCACATCAGTCTGCACGTGGCAGTTTTCATCTCCTTTACCATCATTATACTTCCATTCTCCACTCACTGCACCAGGTAACACTGCTACTACGTTACATGAACAGTGAAGACAGGGCTCCTCCTGCCTCTCTGATGTTCAAGAGGAGGCTTCTAAGGCTTCTCCCCCAGAGGATGCTGATTATTACAGCATTTTGGTAAATTTCCCTCCACTTACAGATTATTAAGAGTTATTATTAATGGGTATTGATTTTATCAATGTTTGCATCTATTGATCAGATGACTTTTCACTTTTATTCTACAAATGTAGTGAATGAGATTATGAGTTTTCTCACATACCGTCTCTGCATTCCTGGAGTAAACACCACTCCGCCAGTGTGTGAGATTCAGTAGAACAGACCCACCATTCTCCTTTCTTGCATTGCCCCTATCTGGTTTTACCATCAAGGTTATTATATTATATTATCATATGTGCTGATTTGGGAGATGTCTTACACTATTCTTTTGAAAAATCTATATATTAGAATACCCAATTCATTAATATTTGTTAAAACCATCTCTAAGTCTAGCTTTTCCTTTGTGGGAAAATTTTTTAACATAATAATAAACAGTACTGGTCAGGCTTCTGGTTCCTTATTAATCTAACTTTTTCTAGGAATTTTCACTTTCCTAAATTTTCAAGCTTGTTAGCATGCTATTTATAATATTCTGTTTATCTGTTTACTTTTTTTTTTTTTTTGAGAGACAGAGTCTCACTTTATCACCCTTGGTAGAGTGCCTTTGCATCACACAGCTCACAGCAACCTCGAGCTCCTGGGCTTAGGTGATTCTCTTGCCTCAGCCTCCCGAGTAGCTGGGACTACAGGCACCGGCCATAACACCCGGCTATTTTTTTGTTGTGGTTTGGCTGGGGCTGGGCTTGAACCCACCACTCTTGGTATATGGGGCTGACGCCCTGCCCACTGAGCCAAGACGCTGCCTTTTTTTTTAAATCTGTGTAGTATCTATGGCATCTGTAATGACATACCCATTTTCATTCCAAATACTGGGCACTCCCGCGCATTTTTTTCTAAGTTTGCCAGATAATCTTTCCAACAAGTCAGCTAAGAGCTTCATAGTTTCTTACCTCCTGTTTTCTACTTATTCCTGCTTTTACCTCCTTCCTTAACTTTACCTTTATTGTATCTTATTACTCTTCTGTGCCTGGGACACAGAGCTTATTTTAAAAATGTAAATGACTTAAAAAAAATAGCTGGGCATTGTGGCGGGCACCCGTAGTCCCAGTTACTTGGGAGGCTGAGGCAAGAGAATCACTGGAGCCCAAGAGTTGAAGGTTGCTGTGAGCTGTGACACCACGGCACTCTACCCAGGTGACATTTTTTTTTCTTAAAAGAAAAAATGTAAATGACTTAAAAGTTATACAGTATTACCTTGAAGGACAACTTTCTTTGCAGCCTGTCAGTTTTAATATTATTATATCAGCCCTTAGAATTTTTAAATTTCTTTGTATTGTTTTCATTATCTTCAATTTTTAATTATGTTTAATTACTGACTCCAACATTTAGCATTATGCAGTCCCACCTTAATCCCTGAAGTTTTTGTCTTAATCCACTCTAGTTTTCTTCTGGGGTTTTGCTGGCATTTTTCCTTCTTTCATTTCCCACTTTCTGTGACTTTATGTATAAATAGACTTTTAATCCAACTGACTGTCTCTTCATGTTACCCTACTTTACCTTTTATTTCCACATCACACTATTTTTACCTGGTCATTATTTGGTCACCCCTTTTTCTAATTTTTTCTCATTTTTAATCAATACCTCTATTTTCCCTCTAACAAGATAAGAACTCTAATACACCCTCATGCTCTGTGCTCTCTGCCCACTGCCACCATTCTGGTACCCTACAGAATTTCAATTCTGGATTATTATGGATATACACTTTATTTTCTTTAGTTTTAATTTTAACTCTTTTTAAGTCTTCAACAAACTTTCCCTAAGTATCTAGGCATCTTTTTTTCAAATCTCAGTTAGGTCTTGGATTTATTTTACTTCTAAGTACTTTCTCTAAAAGTGTTTTTAATTTGTGAGGAAAATTTTCTAATGCCTGAGAATATTTTCACCATGCTCTCACATTAGGGTAACTTTATTAGAACATAACATTCTAGATTTAAACTTATTTGCATTTTTGATTTTGATTCTTGAGCTGGGCATAGTAATAATGGTTTTTACCACATCATACTCAGATGTCCTTTTGTCTGAGGGCTCCCATCCAGCCTCAGAGTTGAGTCTTGTACAGGTGATGTTAACCAAATCTCTGAACAGCACTGGGGAAAAGTCATCTTCAGAAAACCAGCTCTCTCCTACACTGCTGCTGTGAATATAAGTTGGTCCAACTTTTACAGACAGCAAATTAGCAATGTAGATCAAACATCAGTAAGTGTATACATACTCGACTCAACAGTTTTACTTTCAGGAAATTAACCAGCAATGTTCAAAGAAATGCACATAGAGATGCTCATCACAGCATCATTATATAAAAACTGGAAATGACCCAATCTCCAAACACAATTAGTTAAATTATGTTAAAATTCTATAATCATCACACAGTGATTAGGATGTACAGATTTATCAGTAGGGGACAATTGTTTTAAAAAGCAAGGAAGTCTACTTTTTGTTTCAAAAATATGCATATACAGGTAGAAAAATATCTGAAAGCTGAATGGTATCCTCTAAAAATATTAACAGTAGCTTTCTCTAGATGGAGATGAAGTGGTTTCTCATTTCTTCTTTTTGCTTTTCTATATTTATATTTCCACCATGAACCTCTTTGTTTTTATAAATAATTTTAATAAACAGTTTCTCCCTCATGAAGTTAGTTTACAACTTGGAACTTACAGATCACGTGGTTCTGCCAGCAGGTGGGCATATCCCAGTCTTTCACATCCTCTTAAAACTCCTGGACACAAATCAAACTGACTTATCTTTATACCCCTCCCACGTCACTGCAGTGCCCAACACATGTAGAACATGAATACATCACAAGATGCTCGAGGACACCTCTCAGGGATAAACTATGACCACCTCCTATCTATTATAGTTTACAAATCACCATAATAAAGTGATTCTTTAAATTACACAGAGCACGATGATTAAAACAGTAACTTTCAAACATTTTAGCAGAAGTCTGTCTTCAAATAAAATCTTGTATACAATCTAACATGTAAATCGGAGAAAAATAGAGCCGTCCCAGTGGTGGTGAGCAGGGAAGGGGAGTCCTGCCCACTCAGCCTTCTTCCTCACCTCTCATAAGGCAGCTGCTGTGCAATCTGAACATTACTATTTAATACATTCTGCTGACCCTGAATGCCAGGTCAGAGCGAGGAGAGAAAACAGACACACACATTCAGTCTAGCATCTATTTATTTTGTTTTCTTTTTTCACCTATAAATGACAGTCACTAGTACACCTGTAATTCTTCATAGTGTGTTCAACTAAAGAGTAAGCAGACGGTGTAAGTCATCTGAAAAGAAATCTTGGTGTGCTTCTTAGAGTGATTTGCAAAAAGGGGAGAAAGTCTTGCTTGGGCCCACTCCTTGGAAATAAATATCCGGTAACCATAAAAATATTCAGCTATTTCTCAATTGTTCAGGGAGGTTCATACGCGGTCCCACGCAGAGTGTCACAGTTCCTCTTTGAAATATCCCAGTTTTGCCAATGACATCTCTTTCCTCAACTGCATAACTTCCCAAAACATCTGATCAACTAACAGAAAAGAGAGACACATTTAAATCATAAAATGCCATCTTACTTTTAATGTTTTGCATCAATTTTAAGATGAGCTGAACGCCAGTCAGGTGTTTCCTGATGATGTACCTGATGCCCAGACATTCTTTACTTTACACAAACTCTTCCATGAACCTCTGAGAATCTGTAAATAAGATTTACCAGTTTTGTCCACTTACTTGTTAGATACCTCAAAGGCTATCATTTTAGCTCAAAAAAAAAAGTGGACACTTCAGTGCACTGAGTCAATAGTCAAGTCACTTTGTCAGTGAGTCCCCTCTGATCACAGATTCCAGAGTCGTCCCCTAACTCAGAGGCCTCCTGCTCTACTCTGTGTAATTTACTGGCCATTTCACTCCTCATTTACACTCACAGAGTGTGAACAGGAAGGCAGGGACACAAGAGACAAGCAAAGAAACTCGATATTCTTTGTAATGACAGGAAAAGATTTTATGTCTGATGCAAATTAGAAATAAAAATAAATGTAGTGGAGCTATGAATTCATTACCCATATTTCTGTAAGTTCTCACTCTAAGTGGAAAGATGTGGCTCTACACTTTAGATAATAAAAGGTCTTCATTTGATGTAAGACCAGATTAGATGCATTTAGATCAGTCCTTCTTGACCAGGGGAGATGGGCCCCCCAGGGATTTGGGAATCGCTGCTACTGACAAAGGGTAACAGCCTCTACACACAGAAAACAAGCAGCTCCAGACACCAACAGTATCAAGGTTGAAACCTCTGCTTTATATTTAGCTTCCCTAAATCCTTTTTTGGCACAAGCCAGATAATATAATAAATAGATTTTAAAGTTAATAATACTTGTTACTACAAAGCTGCAAGGTGTGTCCTGGATACTAAATCCTGTGAAGTGGAGGAGTGACAGAAACCAGAGGGGACTTTACCGTCACCCCACCACCACTCACCACACTTCCTTCTTAGTTTCATAAAGTAAATCACCTTTCAGTCTTCCTTACAAAACTTTTTATTTTAACAAGAGAAAAATATGCTTGACAATTTAACATAACATAAATCATCTGTTCTCCAGTTTAAATCATATTATCTGCTAAGAGGTATTCAAAAAAGATTCAGGGCAGCACCTGTGGCTCAGTGGGTAGGGTGCCAACCCCATATACTGAGGGTGGCAGGTTCAAACCTGGCCCCAGCCAAACTGCAACAAAAAAATAGCCGGGTGTTGTGGTGGGCGCCTGTAGTCCCAACTACTCAAGAGGCTGAGGCAAGAGAATTGTCTAAGCCCAGGAGTTGGAAGTTGCTATGAGCTATGACGCTAGCACTCTACTGTGGGCGATAAAGTGAGACTCTGTCTCAAAAAAAAGATTTCCATTTTATTAAAGTCACAACAAGCTTCACACAGGGTAAAGACTGCTCTTATGTTGCCCAGCCTTTTGAAACTAAATGTAATTTAGAGACAGGTTTTAGCCGTATCCAATTATATTGGAATCTAAATATATACGACTTCTTCTAACCTACCAGAGCTTGAAAAAGGCTAAATTAAGTTTTTATGAGTATGATTAATTTTTCCATAGAGTTAAGATTCACTGGTTTATGTGACTGAAGGACAGGAGGCTCCTAATAGCTTTAAAGCACAAGAACATTTTCAGTGGTTAAAAACATATAATTAGGAAAATGCCCCACAACTGTAAGATCTGTCCTTAGCCCAACATCTGCTGTCTCTGTTTTAAAATAATCAAGTGTACTCAAGAAATACCATTTGGGGGCTGTCAGGCCATATGAGGTTTTATGCCTGATACTTAAAGTTTTTTTTAATAAGAAACTGTATTAAAAATGTTAACACACTTGCATGAGGTTGGCTCTCCTGGACACATTAGTACCATCTGCACAGATCTGCAGATCTGTGTGTTAGCACACAAACAATCTTCATTCCACTCAGAATTATTCTCACAACCATTTGTTAATTCACACGTGAAAGCAGAAAATACAGGAAAAACTTATTGTTAGCTCCTTCATGGTTTCCATCCATTAAAATAAATCTGACCACTTCTAGAGCTTGTTTTTATCTCTTAAGGAGTAAATTCAACAAGCTTTGTGCTCTGCCCACACTGACTGTTAAGGTTGATCACATAGCCCTGGTGCTGCTTAAAATTCAAAAGCAAAGGAAAACAAGGCAAGAGAAAGATTAAATACAATATTTTTTAAAAGAGACATTTATTCTTGTAGTCTCTACACATTTTCTATAGAACTATAAAAGGAAGTCTAGGGCAGTGTGCCAACAGGGAGTCTGTGTTAGCCTCACTGCGCGTCCTGGGCCTTCTGCTAAACTTTCAGGTCAGAATTGACAATCACTTAGGAACACTCACCGTCCTGCTGTTTCACGAGTCCCTGCTGAATGTACCGAATGTATGTGAAAAAGTTACATACAGAAGTGATCTAGGCCAAAAGGAAAAAAAAATGTTATGAATAGTTAAATGTCTCAAATCATAACAAGCTTTACGAAAATTCATGATTAAGTCACTTACCCTGTATCTGCAAAAAGGAGAAATATAATAATAGTTGCTCGAGTCCCCTAATTTAATTCTGTGTTTACAGGACTTACTCTGGCCAGTGAGAGCACATTTTCTGTGAAATAATGGTAAATTTTAGTTTTTTGTAATGAAAAGCATTTGTCCCACCTTCTGTGCAAGCTGTCTGTTCATTTGATTAAGAAAACAAATGTTTCAGAATCCTCTGCACACCAGGCCTGCTCCCAGTGCTGGGAGACAAAGCTCCTGCCTTTAGGGGACTGATGTTCCAGCACAAGCTCAACACTCTGACATTCAGAGGTCAGCAACCGTGAGGTCAGCAACTGTGTCTTATTCATCTTTAAATGCCTGGCACCAAGAATGTGCCCAACACAGGGCAGACCTTTAGTAACTGCTGAGTAAGTGACCAGGCACCTGGCCCAGCCTACAGCTCCATGAGATGAAGCTGGGTTATCGATGGGGCTGGTCTTGCCGCATTCCAGCAGCTTCTCTCCCATGTAGGAACTTGGCTAAGCACAAGTACCTCATCCCATCAATGCAAAATTAACACAACTCTAAGTAAAATAAAGTGGCCGATAGAATTGTATGTGACATCATAAATCAGGTTAAGTATATTAAATCACCATTACATTTCATATTACTTACAAGAAATATGATACAAATCTCACCCATATTAAGAAAACACAAAAATGTGTATCTGAAACAGAGTAATTTGGAGGTAACCACTCAAATCACAAACCAATTCCTTCCTAGCTTTTCAAAGAGATTTTGCCTCATTCTTCTATTAGAAAATTCCTTTAATCATCTGTAGCAATATTTAGGGAAGACAGAAGAAGTAGTTTAAGGTGCAAGTATTGGAATCTTTGGAAATTTCCAAAGTATAACTTACACAAGAGGAAAAGTTCCATCAAACTGATAAAAATCAACTTACACATTATTGTTCTGGAAAAATACATAAATCTGTATTTGTCTACTGCTTTGTCTAATTTTGAAAGAGCTCTGCTGAGGTGGTTGTATCAGCTTTTAAAATAGTAAAGAAGTATTTCATAAATGAAGTCATTTCTAATTCTGTAAACTGGTCACACCTAATATATTTTTATTTGAGTCAGAATTCAATGTTAAGATTTCCAATTTTTTCCAACACACTCTAGCATCCCTTGACAGCTCTAGTCCCAGGATGTCACATCCTTGCTGGCCATTGTTAGGTGGGGACACTGACATGTCTAAATATGGACCTATAACCTTCTTTCTCAAACCAGAGCCTTTCCTCTTAATCTCCTAAGTCATTTCAAACCACTCTTGCAGTCAGGCGTCTCTAAACCCTTGTCTCTCGTCCGTCCCCGACCCCATCTGATCTTCCTTTCTCATCATCTGTCACCGCTCTCATCTTGTCCACCCGCTCTCCTCTCAGCGCACAGTTTGCTATTTGCTTGTTCCCAGCACCTCGGTTATACGCACCATTCTTTATCCAAATTCCATCCATGCTTCCAAAATCCAGATCAGATTTCCCTCCCTTCAAAAATGTCCCTGGTCACAAGTGGAATGACCTTGGCTTCCTCAGAATCCCTCCAGCACTGAGCCGTTCATCTAGTCATTATCTTCAAAACTGAGGCCCCAGGAGCCGCAGCCAGGGCACCTTACCTCTCCTACGACAGGACGCTTGGTAGCAGTTTCCCTCTCCAGCTAAAACTAAACCAGATAATTATTCTACTAAAATACTGTAAGACCACTTTAGCTGATATTCCCATTTTCCATCATTTGATGATATTTGCAAGTGGCTTAATATATGTGATATATAATGCAAGGAAAATTTTTAAATTCTACAATAAAAACTATTATATGCTATATTTAAAGTAAGGTATGATAGACCTAAAAAGTATGACAATTGCTATCACTGATTTAATTCTCCATTTTGGGAGGTTGAAGGGTCATGATAAAACCACTTAGGTGTTTGTAGAATTTAAGAAAGTAAATCCTTTTGCTAAAATTCTAAGCTGTTGTGCCAACTTGTGGCACAGGGGGTGAGGTGCACGTGCAACCCATAAAGCAAGCGTGATCTGTAACCCCCACAAGCAGTCACCTACCAGCATTCTGTAACTTAGCTGGGAATGGAACGTGCATTAACAGGAAACAGGAAGAACCACACAACTCCTACAACAGTTTTAACACAGACCTGCTTAGTTCATCTCAACCCATCTGTTGCCTTCTGGCTTCAAAACAACCCTAAACGGGTCAATTATTGCCTTCTATGAGCTGTCTCTGGCTTCCCAGTCCCCCTTATTGATCTGCCTCTTAACCACTTAACAAGCGTACTTTGTCTTTTTTTTTGCAGTTTTTGGCCAGGGCTGGATTTGAACCCACTACCTCTGGCATATGGGGCTGGCACCCTACTCCTTTGAGCCACAGGAACTGCCCTTTCTTTTTTTTTAATAGACAAGATCTCACTCTGTCACCCTAACTGGTATGACCACAGCTCACAGCAACCTCAAACTCCTGGGCTCAAGTGATTCTCCTGCTCCGCCTACCAACTAGTAGGGACTATAGGTGCACGCCACCATGCCTGGCTAATTTTTAAATTTTTAGGATCTCACTGTGTTGCCCAGACTGGTTTTGAAGTCCTGGCACCCAAGTCGTTTTTTTTAAACATAGGCCAAGGCATAATTGTGCCTTAGTTTTAGGCAAAATCTTTTCCTCTGCCAAAGGTTTTAGGTACTGTTGAGTTCACTCTTTTCTCCCCATAGGACTGACTGAATGGAGAGGCCTGCCCTGTTGTGGACTGTGGGAGGCTTACCTCTGCAGGGTTATTCCCAAATTCTGGACACTTCTCACGTGAAAGATAGAAGTGATTATTTATCCAAGTGAGACTCTATAACAATATGCAAGTAGAAAACTAGCCAAGTCTTCTGGGTACCCTGTTCTCATGCCTGATAAGACTTAGTATTATCTTACTATTATCTTAGTTTCTTCCCAATTTGTTATTGATGGTAACCCTCAGGAAAAAATGTTTTGCACAGAAACTCAGTACATATGGCAATACATTTATGCATAATAAACAAAGATTCTACTTATGCCCTACTACACTGATTTCACAATCCACTAATGAGTCAAATGTGGTTTAAAAAAAGAAGTTCTGAATCACAAGCCTGTGTGGACCCTACCACATGTGCACATTGTAACCAGAAGTCTTGTCTCAGATACTGAATTGGACCCTACCACATGTGCACATCTGTAACCAGGAGGCTCCTCTCGGATACTGAATCGGACCCTACCACATGTGCACATCTGTAACCAGAGGCTCCTCTCGGATACTGAATCAGACCCTACCACATGTGCACATCTATAACCAGAAGGTTCCTCTCAGATACTGCATCTGACCTCCTACATCCACAGCCTCTCAGGATTTGTTTTTTGGCCACATGGACTCTGAACAGCACTCTGAGACTTAAAGCTAGGAAAACTAACTGTAACAGATAAACTTACAAAGATTCAGAAAAGTCACAGATGTGAAACCTACTTCGGTCCTCCACATTCGACAGCAGAAGCTTTCACAAACCGAACAGGCTGTAACCCCACTGGTTCGATGCTCAGCGTGTTGTTCTCCACGGCCTCCAGGACAGCTGAAGCCAACTGTGAAAACATAAAGAATTAAAGGCCACATGTTGTCCAGTGAGCTAATCTTACAAATTATTCTTGCCCCAAGTTCCATTAGCATGGCAATGACCAATTAAAAAGGAGGAAATCATGTAATCTTGTTTTGATTTCTTTCATAATTCAAACACTGTTCTGAAAGGCAAGTCAGTCAGAGGGAAATAACTTTTCCCATTATCTGGAAGAGGATGAAAGGCATTAATTCCAGCACCTGTTCACTCCTTACCCACAATTAAAACCCACTGTTAATGGCACTTCAAAGTGAATATCCTAATGCTTCACTCTGATAAATTTATGTAATGTTTTTTAATACTGGTCATTTACAACAGCAATATATACTAATTATAACTATATATTTTCTAAACTTTTATTTATGTGCACAAAAGTGGGTCTATAAAAAAATTAGCTTTATTATCAAATAGTATATGCCCAGATGAAGAAGATAGCAACTGATAAACAACAGATGAAATAGGTAAACTTCAGTCTGGCAAGATCACTCTTACTGAATGGCCTACCGGAAGCCAGGTATAAACTCACAATAAACAACACTCACTCATCTCAAAAGCATAAAGACTTAAAAGACTTGGCTCAGTGCCTGTACCTGAGCAGCTAGGGCGCCAACTATATACACCAAGGCTTGTGGGTTTGAAACCTGCCTAGGCCTGCCGAACAATAATGACAACTATAACCAAAAAAAAGACAGGCATTGTGGTGAGTGCCTATACGGAGGCTGAGGCAAGAGAATCGCTTAAGCCTAAGAGTTGGAGGTTGCTGTGAGCTGTGATGCCACAGCACTCCACCAAGGGTGGCATAGTGAAATTCTGTCTCCTCAGAAAAAAAAGAGATTCTGTCTCCTCAGGAAAAAAAAAAAAAGACTTAAAAGACTTAACATAAGATTCTTAATATTAAAATTTCTTAAATATTAACTGTGGACAAACTTTTCACATGTATAGCCAAATTAAAATTATGACTTTACTTTTTTATTTTAAGACATAGGGTCTCCCTCTTACCCAGGCTGGAGTGCAGTGATGTGATGAGTTTATATAGCACCTAAAAATTGTTTAAAGTTTTTTTTATCTACTAATCTACTTAATTTTATCCTCTTAACAACCCTATGGCATAGACAAGAGGGTATTATTTTTCCTCTTTTAAAGATAAAGAAACTAAATATGACTTTTTTATCACATACAGATAAAACCAACAAACATCTTTAACAGAATGTGAAGAGAACTTCCCCTTACGCTGAACCTTGGACTGAGAAACGAGAAATGAACCCTGTGCCCCACAGATGTTCGTGCTTGACTCCAGCAGCATACATGCTAACGCAAATGGTTTTCTGCTCAGATAAGAAAAAATGTCCAATAACTGAACGCTAAGAAATTACTGTGACCCTAACATAGAACAGAGAAAGGGCAAAACATGACATTTTATAATGACTGATTTAGGCAAGAGATCCTGAAATACACAACATGACTTAGTAAAAAGCATATAAACAAGTGTAATGCATTCATATTAAAATGAAAAACAATTACCTCACTTTTTGAGAATGTCAAACATGGAAAGATATCTTCCTGATAGATTTTGTCTAAGAAAGGACATGTTCGGTCCATGGTGGGCTCATCCTTCCAAGATCTGAACTCATTATACAGAGACAAATCAGCCTAGCAAACAAACCAAAAGAAAACACAAAAAAACTTGTTAAAAAGTACAAACATAAGACCACTTTATAAAACCAAAACCAAATTTAAACATTACTGAAAAAAAAGTTCTTCATTTAAAAATAATAAATCAAACTGTTCTTGATTAGTTATAATACCTGGTAGTAATTTTTCTATTAAAAGAAATGACCCCCAAAGGGCTGCCTGGCCCTTTCAGTATCTCCACCACCATGTCCACTGTGACTACTGTCACTGTGACTACCCTCACCTGGAACCCCCGGCTCCCTCACAACGCTGGAGCTCTGCTCAAGACACAGGTACACAATAGACTAGATATAAAAACTGACAAGTCTTTTCTGAAAACAATCATAAAGTAATTTGGAGCCACGTTAATAAACTAAGAGTTTGAATAAAGTGAGACAGACTGAATTATGAAACCTAACTTCA
This sequence comes from Galagoides demidoff, assembly GCA_963574575.1. NCBI lineage: Eukaryota > Metazoa > Chordata > Mammalia > Primates > Galagidae > Galagoides > Galagoides demidoff. The sequence continues at coordinate 16,293 of CAUYQV010113551.1, forward strand.
GATAAAAAATGATAGAAATTGTTATGCTATTACCTGAAGGCAGTCCCAAAAGAACTGACAAAAAAGGTTTACTGTATAAGCAATGAGATTAAAAGAGAAGTACACACATGGCCTCCCGCATCAACGATCACAAAAAATACAACATTTATACAGGTGATTCTGGAATATCTTAGGTACCAGTAACTACCATCAGAGATATTAATAATCACCCACACTCATACCTGCCTGTTCATTCATTCCTCCTTAATAGTTTCCCTAAAAGCATTCGGCCCTACAGACCCTCAGCTCCCTCAGCCCAGCGCAGCGCCACCTACTGGGATCCACAGCTGCGTCCGCACCGGCCACCCACAGCAGTCTCTGTTCCCTCCCACAGCGCTAGGCTGCTCCCAATCCGGTGCACTCCTACGGCTCCAGCTTTCCTCTAGCAGCTCACTCAGGTAGTCTACAGAGAAGTATCAAAGGTCCTAGCCGTGAGCATGATCTATTTTCCCATTTGTTAACATCTTCAGCTATTTCTTTTCTCAGAGTTTCACAGTTCTCTTCATAGAGATCTTCCTGTCCTTTGTTAGATATACTCCCAGATATTTCATCTTCTTTGGCACTATTGTAAAGGGAATAGAGTCCTTCATTGTTTTTTTCCCCTTGACTATTGTTGGTATATATACAGACTACAGATTTGTGAGTGTTAACTTTGTATCCTGAGACACTGCTGTATTCCTTGATCACTTCTAGGAGTTTTGTAGTTGAGTCACTGGGGTTTTCCAGATACACAATCATATCATCTGTGAAGAGTGACAGTTTGATCTCCTCTGACCGTATTTGGATCCCCTTGATCGCCTTCTCATGCCTGATAGCAATGACTAAGACTTCCATTACAATGTTAAAAAGCAGTGGAGACAATGGGCAACTTTGCCTGGTTCCTGATCTGAGTGGAAATGATTTCAATTTTACTCCATTCTAATATCATATTGGCTGTGGGTTTGCTATAGATGGCCTCTATCAGTTTAAGAAATGTTCCTTCTATACCTATTTTCTTAAGTGTTCTTATCAAGAAGGGATGCTGGATATTATCAAAAGTTTTTTCCACATCAATTGAGAGAATCATACGGTCTTTGTTTTTTAATTTGTTTATGTGATATATTATATTTATAGATTTGCTTATATTGAACCATCCTTGGAACCCAGGGATGAAACCCACCTGGTCATGATGTATAATCTGTTTGATGTATTGCTGGATTCTGTTTGCTAGGATCTTATTGAATATTTTTGCATCAATATTCATTAGAGATATTGGTCTATAATTTTCTTTAGAATCAACATTGTTAAAATGTCTATTCTTCCCAAAGCTATCTACAGATTTAATGCAATCCCTATTAAAGTACCTCTGTCATACTTTAAATATCTGGAAAAATTAGTACTTCATTTTATATGGAAACAGAAAAAAAATTGGATAGCCAAGTCATTACTCAGAAACAAAAACAAATCAGGAGGTATCACACCATAACACTTCAGACTATACTATAAATCTATAGTAATCAAAACAGCATGGTGTTGGCACAAAAATAGAGAGGTAGATGTATGGAATCGAACTGAAAACCAAGAGATGAACCCAGACACTTATTGTCATTTGATCTTTGATAAGTCTATCAAAAACATAAAGTGGAGGAAAGATTCCCTATTTAACAAATGGTGCTGGGTGAATTGGCTGGCAACTTGTAGAGGACTGAAAATGGATCCACACCTTTCTCCTCATTGACTCTCACTGGTTAAAGGATGTAAACTTAAGATATGGAACTATAAAAATTCTTGAAGAGAGTGCAGGGGAAAACACTTGAAGAAACTGGCCTGGGAGAATACTTTATGAGGAGGACACCCTGGGCAATTGAGGCAACATCAAAAATACATTACTGGGATCTGATCAAACTAAAAAGCTTCTGCACAGCCAATAGCACAGTAAGTAAAGCAAGTAGACAACCTTCAGAATGGAAGAGGATTTTTACAGGTTATATTTCTGACAAAGGTCTAATAACCAGAATTCCCAGATAACTCAAACTTAGTAATAAGAAAAGAACAAGTGATCCCATTTCATTGTGGGCAAGAGACCTGAACAGAAGCTTCTCTGAAGAAGACAGACACACGGTCTACAGACACATGAAAAAATGCTCATCATCTTTAATCATCAAAGAAATGCAAACCAAAACCACTCTGAGATATCATCTAATTCCAGTAAGAGTAGGCCACAAAATCCCAAAACTACAGATGTTGGCATGGATGTGAAAAAAAGGGAACACTTCTGTGCTACTGGTGGGAATGCAAGCTAGTATGTTCCTTTTGGAAAGAAGTTGGAGATCTAAATGTAGACCTGCCATTTGATCCTACTCCTCTACTAGGCGTATATCCGAAAGACCAAAAATCACTTGGCAACAAAGATATTTGCACCAGATTGTTCACTGCAGCTCAATTCACAATTGCCAAGTCTTAGAAGAAGCACAAGTGCCCATTGACCCATGAATGGATCAATAAATTATGGTATATGTATACCATGAAATACTATGCAGTATTAAAAAAAGATGGAGACTTTACCTCTTTTAGGTTTACATGGATGGAGCTGAAACATATTGTTCTTAGTAAAGTACCTCAGGAGTGGAAAAAAAATATTCAATGTACTCAGTACTACTATAAAACCAATGTATAATCACTCACACTTTCATATGAGAGATGAATCACAACTATAGCTCAGGATGAAGGAGGGAAGGGGAGCAAAATGGGAAGGGAGTGGGGTGATTTGATAGCAGGAGGGTTAATGGTGGGACCATATCTATGGAGCATACTGCAAGGGTACAAGTCAAATCTATCAAGTATTGAACACAAATGTCTTAACACTGTGCTTGAGTAAATGAGGTTTAAGCTATGTTAATTAGTAGGACGTAAGCACTCCAATTTGTACAAATAATCAATATATTGCATCTCACAAAGGCATAAATGTATTAATGATCTATGTATATATGACTTAATAAAAAAAGTTAAAACAAAAAACAGAAGTAACAAAGGTCAAGTACATCCAAGCTCTCCTACATGCTTTGTTTTAAGGTGTATAATGGCAATCTCAATCAGAGTATTTTTTTCCATCCCACTTCATAAATTCCTTGAACCAAAACTAAAAGCAAAAGAATAATAATATTAGCATATAAGCACTACTTATATTTTCAAATTCATTTTCTTTGTAATGTTTCCTGAGAAAATGAACACAAATCCGAGAGCAGGTAAATAGTATTGTAAGAAAAGGTCTTATTTAAAAGCTGAAATTTAAACCACATATTAACAGCTGGCTCGTTCCAGAACTATGTATGGCAAACACTTTATTTTTTTTTTTATTTTTTATTTTTGGCCGGGGCTGGATTTGAACCTGCCACCTCCAGCATATGGGGCCGGCACCCTACCCTTTTGAGCCATAGGTGCTGCCCCATGGCAAGCACTTTATAAACATTTAATCTTTACAGCTGTGAAAGACAGTTATAATCCCCAGCGGAACTTGCTCAAGTTTACACAGGAAGAAAGCTGCAAAGTCCAAATTTAAACCTAAGTGGCTTGATCCTGAAACCTTGATGGTGGTGTCTGTATGTAAGCATGCAATGTTTTAAAAATGTAGAGGCAAGAGGATCGCTTGAGCCTGAGTTTGAGGTTGCTGTGAGCTATGAGGACATATCACTACTGAGGACGACAAAGTGAGACCTTATCTCAAAAAAAGAAGAAAAAATATGTATAGAAGATATGTTGCTAAGGTCATGGCTGAGTGATTTCTCCACAAAATATGGAAATGTCTGCATTTCCTTCAGCTTGTTCTCTTTTTCTAAGACTTGCACAGGTCAAATTGTGTTTCCTTTATCTAATTAGACTTTTTGACAAGTGTTTCACAAAACATCAGAGTATACTTGGAAAGCAAAAGGTTATTATTTTCAAGTTCATATGCTCCCTATTCATATTTTAAGGGATTTCAAAAACTAAAAATGAACCTTTAAATGTTCCATAAGAAAAACATTTAAAGTTTTTAGTGTAAGCAATTTACACATACTGAGAAACAACAACAAAATGTAAGTTGTGCTCGGCGCCCCTAGCAGTGGTTACGGTGCCGGCCACATGCACTGAGGCTGGTGGGTTTGAACCGCGCCCAGACCAGCTAAAAAAAAAAAAAAGAGGACAACTGCAACTAAAAATAGCCGGGCATTGTGGGGGGCACCTGTAGTCCCAGCTACTTGGGAGGCTGAGGCAAGAGAATTGCTTAAACCCAAAAGTTAGAGGTTGCCGTGAGCTGTGACACCACAGCACTCTACCAAGGGACATTATGAGACACTCAAAAAAAAATATATATATATATATATAGACACACATATATATGTTGTATAAGCAATTTAAAATGCTATTTAAATTCAAAGAAATTAGAATTAAAGTTACAACTAAAAAAAGTTTCCTAATTATTTAAAAGAAACCAAAGTGAATCTACGATTTTGTTACATTCAGAACTCATCAAGTACTGAAACTTCTAACATTTTTTTAGTTAATAACTAATCAAAATGCAATTCAATTACCATAGGTAATAAAGTTAGTTATTCAATTTAACCCTGGCTTCCCTGCAAAAATTTAACTAAGTAAATTCACGTATCTTCTTCAAGATCAATGGTGAACTTCAATTCAGTAATGCATCATACACCTTTTAAGAAAAAGCAAGAGGCCCGGGCAACACTATGGCTCAAAGGAGTAGGGCACCAGCCCCGTATGCTGGAGGTGGCTGGTTCAAACCCAGCCCCAGCCAAAAACTGCAAAAAAGCAAGAGGCCCCAATCTGTGGTTCATGCCTGTAATCCCAGCACTCTGGGAGGCTGAGGCAAGAGGACTGCTTGAGGTCAGGAGTTTGAGACCAGCCTGAGCAAGAGATCCTGTCTCTACTAAAAATAAAAAAATTAGCCAGGAACGGTGATGTGTGTCTGCAGTCCTAGCTACTCAGGAGGCTGAAGGCAGGATGATCGCCTGGGTCCCCAGGAGTTTGAGGTTGCTGTGAGCTATGATGCCACTGCACTCTAGCCAAAGCAACAGACTGTGTGTCCAAAAAAAAAGAGAGAGAAAGAAAAGAAAAAAACAGGAGAGTGGTACTCTGTGAATTACTGATCATTCCCCTTGGAAATACTTCCTCATACTGTGCAAGAATTTAAAAATATTTTACAATCATACAATTTTTACTCTAAATAGCTCAAAATACTTACATTATCTCAATAATCTTATTATCTGAAAATGATGAAGTTACTATTATTTCTACTTTTTATTGCTTAATTATCTGAATGACCTCTAGGACTCCTGTATAAAGGAGCAGATATAAAAGTCTGCTTCTACCAGAATTTAAATAAAAGCCATTTCTTAGATTCTTACTTTGTAAGACCACTCTAGCAACACGTTTTGACTGGGCAGATAATTAAAGCCACTCACTCTCCTTTATACAACTCAGACTGTTCCCTTAATGAAATACTGAGACTAAGAAACTTGCCAAGTATCCAGCAGGTACTCCAAGATCAGCCAGGTAGAGAATGGAATTCAAGAATCCCTAAAAGAAGCCAGCTCTAGACAAAACATCCACCATCTTAGTATCTCATTTATTTTGTACTAAAAATTTTGCTGGCAAAAATAACTGACACCTCAGTGATAAGAATGAACAAGTATCGACAGAGGCGGAAAGGACAGTCTTGGCCCAGTTACCTCTTTGCTGTCTTTTACGATGGGCTGCATCACACTGAGGTCCTGATGACTGGCACCCATAGCACTGCTTGTACTTTTGTTTCTTGTATGCCCCTTTTTAAAAGGTGTCTTTCCGCCGGGCAGAGGCTCTTGCATAGGTGACGTTGGAGAGCTGGACAACACAAGGGTCTTCAACGCAGCTACCTCAGCTTGAAGGACGTCAATCTAGAAAAGAAATCAGCATTGTCCCGTATACACTTTGTCTCATGACAGATGCAGCTAAGTGTTAGCCATTCTCTCAAAACACTTACAAAGATAGGTAAAGTTTTAACTTGTATTTCCTATTGAGTAATAAAGAAAAACTAAAAATCAAGTTTTTGATGTTTCCATATAGTTTGGATTCAGCTACACAATGTCAAATGAAATTTTTTAAATTATCAAAATGTCTAACATTTAATTTATGTAGATACTTTAAATCTTCAAAATATAATAGCTTAGGATTACTTATAGTAGCATACTGCGAAAACAGTAAAATCCAATAGCATTTAGATAGCTTTTCTCAGTGAATTAAAAAAAAAATTTTTAAATGTGCTTATAAATCCCTTTGATAACATGTGATTTATGGGCTTTACATTATTTGGTTCTAATATAAATGGATATTAGTGATATCTATATAGTAGATACAATTATTTTCTTCTTTATTTTTTTCAAAAGTCTCCAAATCTAAAGTACTACATCAGAACAAAATCCAATAGACATTAAGGTATTTTTAAAACAATAATTAGAAATTTATTTAAATTTTATCCTATTGAAAGCAGCAAAAACCTACTTTTCCTTGTGCTTCTTTCAGCTGTTTTTCTGCTGTCGCCTGCTTGACATTCGCTTCTCTCACCATTTTATGAGCTTCCTGAAAAAGGGAACGACTCCAATTATGGACATAAAGGATTCAGAGTTTGTTTTCAAAAACCTTTTGCCAAGTGTCTGTGACTGAATCAAAGTGTGCTACCGTCAGCCAGCCTGAGGAAAGTACTGAAGTCAGTCACACAGACAGCAGCTGACCAGAGATGGAGAACTAGCCCTCAGGACCAGGCACTTAGTTCAGCGCCTTTTACCACTGAGGTGGCCACATGGAGCTCAGTCGTTCAGATCAATGTTTGTGCAAGGACTGTCACTGTGATAAAGGAAAACAGACAACCCGTGTGTCAAAAAAGCCAACTTTGTCATTAGGTTTTTGTAATTTGGTCACTGTACATTCACATTATTAATATTGGTCATAGCAAAGACACAGAGGAAGGACAAGTTAAAATATTAACACATCAGTAATGTCGCAATTTATAGGAATGACAGCTGAAAAGCCTTAAAGCATCCAATAAAAACATTCATGAAATACCTAGTGATGTTTGGGGCACAGCAACCTGAAAAGGAAATCAGAGTTTACCCTTTTATAAGGTCATTTTTTAGTAACACAAATACGAAACTCTACGTATTTAATACATTTTATTCATATAGCATTTATTCATCAAACATTTATTCCTAACACCTCTGTGCTTGGCGCTGCTGATTACATACTGAGAAAAAGATAAGGTCCCTGGCTCTCAGGAAGCTTACATTCTAATAATCAAATGAAGTGTTAGGGTCAGAACTGTGGGGTTTATCCTAAGTACAATATAAAGTTTTACCTTTTGCAAGGAAGAAAATGATCTCTTACTCATATTTTAAAAAACTTATGCTGCTGTATAGAATAATCCCTATAAGAGATTAAGACTGAATTGAAGAGTGCTTGAGTTAATCCCCTGAGATGTAAGAACTTATATTTTGGAATTTCAATGTACAGTTCATTGTAAAGAAGGAAGGAAGGAAATAAGCTTCAGAGATGAGCTGACAATGTCACTCTCACAAGGTCTGTCAGCCACCCGGAGTCAGAGCGGAGAGGGGACGTTCTCCAGATCAGAGTCAGGAGCTGTTTCCCATTTGTTCATTTGCTCTTATGACAGGATAATGAATCACAGTCTGTGTGTGTCCATGAACGTGAATTTACAGATCACAATAGTTTAAATCAGTCTGTACTATAGTGATGTATAAAATTAACCATTAAAATATTCCACGAGCCATTATGCTGGTCACCTTGGCAAAGTCCTCAAGAGCTACCAAACTTAAGTGTGTCAAACATGTTCATTTAAAAATAACAAATGTTTCAAATTTGCTTAATTTTTCTGGAATGATTAAGTGGCTATCAACAGAAGACTATTTGGCAGATATACAATAAATATTTCTCATCTTACCTTTCCAGGTAAGTAGCATTTTAACCATAAATGCAAAAGTAACTCACTATGGAGAGAATATTTATTTAAATATTTAGAAAACAGGCTCTGCTTTCATTAATAGTGGACTAATGCAATTTGGACCAAACTTCCAAAGGAGAACAATTAGAAAAGCTGGGCAAGTATTTTTTTAATGTGTGAGAAGGAATCAGAGAGCTAACAAAATGGTGAAGAATTAGGGCCGAAGATCCAGGAGAAGTAAACCCAGAAAAGAGAAGTGGGGTTTTAGGTGCATCTTCTACTAGAGGATAGGGGATACAGTGAAAGGTATAACACGCATGAAACTGAGGTCCCAAGAGGAAAGGAGCGAGCTGGCCTGCGGATGAAGCAACATTTAAAAAGTTGACAAACAGGATTTTACAAACTGACAAAGACATCAAAAGGTAGATTCAGAAAGTCTGAAAATTTTCCCATCACTCTGTTCTTCTGAAACTGAATAAGATTTATAAGTATCATCTATACCAGGCATCACAACCTTCCGCTGTGAAGGACCAAGGAGGATATATTTTTGCCCTTGAGGCCACATATAGTCTCTGTTGCAACTACTGTGCTTTGCTGCTGCGGTGTGAAAACAGCTACAGACGATACATAAACAGATGTGGCTGTTCCAGTAAAAATTCATAAGCACTGAAATATGCATTTTATATATTTTGTGTTCTTTTAATATATCCATCACCTCATAGTTATTTTTTTTTCCTTTGGTAGTAGTAGTGACAATACTTAAGATCTACCTTCTAGCAAATTTCAAGCATACAACACTGTCAACAAGCTATACATTAGCTCTTCAGAACTTATTTATCCTGCATAACTGAAACTTTGTACCACTGACCAACAACTCCCACTTTCCCCACCTCTGAACCCCTGGGAACCGCCAATCTACTCTGTGCTTCTGTGAATTCAACTATTTTAGATTTAATATGTAAGGAAGAGCATGCATTTGTCTTTCTGTATCTGGCTTACTTCTCCTAGCATAATGTCCCCCTGGTCCATCCACATTGTCACAAATGGCAGAATTTCCTTCTTAAGGCTGAATGATATGCCCACACACACACACACACATTTTCTGCATCCATCCATCAATGGACATTTAAGTTGTTTCTGTGTCTTGGCTATTGTGAATAATGCTGCAATGAATGTGTAAGTACAGCTGCCTCATAAGATCCTGATCTGTTTCCTCTGGATATATACCCACGAGTACACCTGCTGGATCATGGTAGTTCTATTTTCAACTTTTTGAAAAAGAACCTCCATACTGTTTTCCACAACAGTTGTACCAACTTATATTCCCACCAACAGTGTACCAGGGTTCTTTTACTCTACATCCTTGCCAACACTTGCTATCTTTTGTAGTTTGATGTCACCCATTCTAACAGGTGTGAGGTGTTACTTCACTGGGGTAGTCAAATGCATTGACCTGATGGTTAGCAATGGTGAGCACCTTTTCATATACTTGTTGGCCATTTGTATGTCTTCTTAGGAGTAATGTCTATTCAGCCCCCCCACTTTTTAGTAGGATTTGCTATTGAATTCCTTACATATTTTGGATACTAACCCTGAATCAGATATACAGTTTGCAAATATTTTCTCCCATTCAATAGGCTGCCTTTTCATTTTGTTGACTTCTGTGCAGTAGCTTTTGAATTTGATTCAATCCCACTTGCCCATTTTTGCGTTTGTTGCCTATGCTTTTGGTGTCATCTAAAAAACTCAATCCCCATCTGAGCTTTTTATCCCTGTTACCCATTAATCAAAAAAAAAAAAAAAAGAAAGAAAAAGAAAATTAATTCCCAGACCAAGGTCAAAAAGTTTTTTTCTTGTTTCTTCTAGAAATTTTATAGTTTCAGGTCTTATATTTAAGCCTTTAATCCAATTTGATTTGATTTTTGTTTATCCAATTTCATTCATCTGCATGTGAATGTACTATTTTCCCAGCACCTTTGTGAAGAAGACTATCCTCTCCCTGCTGGATATTTTTAGTATGTCAAAAATCAATTGTAAAGGTGTGGACTTATTATTTCTGGGCTCTCTATTCTGTTCTACCAGTCTATATGTTTGTTTTTATACCAGTGTCACAATGTCTTATTATTGTAGCTTTGTGATATACTTTGAAGTCACAAATGTGATGCATCCAGCTTTATTTTTCTTGCTCAAGATTGATTTGGCTTTTCTTTTGTGGTTCCATACAAATTTTAGAATTGTTTTTTCCAATATCTGTAAAAGAATTCCATTGGGATTTTTATAGAGATTGCACTGTATCTGGAGATCACTTTAGGTAGTATGGATGTTTTACAAATATTTTTTTTTCCTACTCAGTTCACAAATATTAATTCTTTCACTCAATGAACACAATGTCTTCCCATCTGTGTCTTCTTTAATTCCCTTCATCAATGTATTATAATTTTCAGCACACAAGTCTTTCACCTCTTTGGTTAAGTTTATTCCTAAGTATTTTATTCTTTTGCTGTTTTTGTAAATGGAACTGTTGCCTTAATTTTCTTTTCAGATAGCTCATTGTTTGTGTATAGAAATGTCACTGTTTTCTGTATTCTGCAAATTTACTATTAATAAATTCATTTATTAATTTTAACTTTTGCTGTTGTTGAATCTTTAGTTTTCCACATTTGCAATCACATCATTAACGAGATCATTTTGCTTCTTCCTCTCCAATCTGGTGGCTTTTTCTTTTTCCTGTCTAATTGCTCTCTCTAGAACTTGAAGGACTGTGTTGAATAGAACAGAGATTGTACCAGATCATAGAGAGAAGGCTTTCAATTTCCCCCATTAGTTATGATGTGAGTCTTATTTGTCTTGAGGTAAGTTCCTTCAATGTCACCTAAACCTTTCTTGAAAGTCTGTATCATAAATGGATGTAAAATTTTGTAAAATGCTTTTTCTGCATCTATTAAGATGATCATGGGCATTATATAATATTCTATTAATGTGATATATCATAGTGATTGACTGGTCTATGTTGAATCATTCTTGCAACCCAGGAATAAATCCCATTTGGTCAAGCTGTGTAATCCTTTTAATGTGTTACTAAACTTGGTTTACTAGTATTTTATTGATGATCTTTGCAGCTATGTTTATCAGGGATATTCACCCTGTAGTTTTTTCTTGTTATGTCTTTGCTGGCTTTGGTACCAAGGTGATACTGCCTCATAGAATGAGTTCAGAAGTGTTCTCTCTTCTGCCTTTGAAAGATTTTAAGGAGACTTGATAGTAATTCTTCTCTGAATGTTTGGTAGAATTCACCTGTGAAGCCATCTAGTTTTGTGGGTAGGTTTTCGACTCCTGACTCAATAGGTCTATTCAGGCTATTTCTTCTTGGTTCACTATGTTTCCTTTTATGTTTTCAGGAATTTATCCATTTCTTCTAGATTACCCAATTTATTGGATATAACTATTTCTAAAAGTCCCTTACAATCTTTTTTGTTGAACCACCCATTGTAATGTCTCCTTTCTCCTTTTCTGGTGTTTTTATTTCCCTTGGTTAGTCTTAGCTAAGAGTTTGTTGGTTTTATTTTCTTCAATAAAAAATTCTTAAGTTTTGTTTGCATTTTCTATTATTTTCCTATCTCTGTATCTACTCTCATCTTATTAGTTCCTTCCCTCTGCTAACTTTGGACTTGGTATGGTTCTTTCCCCCATTTCTTGAGATAGAAGAAGTAGTTTGAGATCTTTTTCTTAATAAAGGCATTCACTGACACAAATTCCCTCTTAGTACTGCTCTTGCTGTACTTCATAGATTTTGGTACATTGTGTTTTCATGTTTATTTGTTTCAAGATATTTTTCCAACTCCCTTTTGATTTGCTCTTCGAACTAAGGGTTGTTCAAGTGTATTGTTATTTAGTTTCCACGTATTTGTGGATTTTCCTCTTTTCTTGCTGTTACTGATTTTTACTTTGATTCCACTGTGGGTGGAAGTTTCTTCAAGCGATTTTGATCTTAAATTCAAGACCTGCTTTGGGACCTAACATGAACTGTTTTCATGTGAACTTCAGAAGAACGTGTATTCTTTTGTTTTGTGTGGAAAGTTCTACGTGTACTCTGCTAGGGCCACTTGGGCTGCAGTATTATTCAGTTCTGCTGTTTCCCTATTGATTTTCTGTCTGAATGATCCATTCATTAGGGAGAGTGAGGTACTGAAGTCCCCTTCTATTACTGCATTGCTATTTCTCCAATCAGATTTGTCAATGTTTGCTTTATATACTCAGGTGCTCTGATGTTGGGTGCACATATACAGCCATGTACCATATAATATGCCAATCAACAATGGACTGAATATACAATGTGATCTCATGAAATTATAAAATAGTATTTTTACTTTACTTTTTCTATGCTTACATATGTTTAAATACACAAATATTTACCATTGTGTTACAATTGCCTATAGCATTCAGTACACTAACTTGCTGTACAGGCGTGTAGCCTAGGAGCAATAGGTTGTACTGTACAGCCTGACGTGTACTAGGCTCTACCCTCTGGGTCTGTGTAAGTACACTCTACAATGTTTACATAAGAATAAAACCACATGACAAAATTGCCTAACAATGTATTTCTCAGAACACATCCCCAGCAGCCAAGTGATGCAAAACTGTATTTATCATTGTTCAATTGCCCCCTTTGACATTATGTAATCACAATCTTTGTCTCTTGTGAGAGTTTTGACTTAAAATCTCTCATTTGGTTACCCTGCTTTCTCTGATACCAATTTCATAGAAATGTTTCTTCACTCCTTCATTTTCAGCCTCTAAGTAAACGTATCTAGAGTGAGTCTCTTGTAGACAACATACAGTTTATTGCTTTTCAATCCATTCAGCCACTCTACACCTTTTGATAGATAAGTTTAGTTCATTTAATCTAAAGCAATTACTGAAAGTAAGGACTCACTCTTGCGATTTTGGTGGGGGGCTGTCTTTTCTGTAGTTTTCTTAGTCTTCTCTTGCTGCCTTTTATTGTTGCTAGGATGACTTTCATAGTGGGGTGGTAGGGTACTTTAATTCCTTTCTCCTCATCTTTTGTGTATCTACTGTACCTGTGTTTTTGTGGTCATCATGGGGTTCACATTGAACATTTCTGAGTTACAGCAGTCCATTTGAGCTGATAACTTCAGTCACGTGCAGGTACTCTCAACTCTCCTTCCCCCATGCACATACTTTATGTGATGTAAGATTTTATTTCTATAGTTTTCTATTGTGTTTCCATTAACAAACTTCTGAGGTTATAGTTATTCTTACTGTATTTGTCCTATAATTTATACAGTAATGTTAAAAATTTCATGTAATTATCATGTCACAGAGCATTATTCTTTTGACATTTTCTCTAACCATTTAAGAATGTAAAAACCATTATTAGCTCACAAACTAAAGTAAACCCAGCTGGTTTCACCCTGCAGGCTGTAGTCTGCAGACCTCTGCTCTATACATTTACATGTATATACTTATAAACTTTGAAACAGAACCTTTTCTGCCTGGTTAGTTGTGATCCAAATGAAAGATTTTTTTTTCTCTTTTTAAAAAATAATATTTACATGCAACATCTTTTGATTAATTTGCAAAAACAATTTGTTAGTATTTGGGAAGATGAAACTTTGCTAGACAATTTTCTGGGAAAACCTTCATGTAACTGACACTGCAATTGGAAACTGAGTATAATGACTTACTATAGGGATAGATGTACTTCTTACACATGGATCAATGTATCTGTGAGTTAGCAGCAGCATTACATCTAACTTTAGAGACAGAGTCTCACTGTTGCCTTCAGGGTGCCGTGGCGTCACAGCTCACAGCAACCTCCAGCTCTTGGGCTTAGGCAATTCTCTTGCCTCAGCCTCCCAAGTAGCTGGGAGTACAGGCACACATCATCACACCTGGCTATTTTTTGTTGTAGTTTGGCTGGGGCTGGGTTTGAACCCTCCACCCTTGGTATATGGGGCCAGGGTCCTAGTCACTGAGCCAGAGGTGTCACCCCATCTAACTTTAAATACAGAACTTAGACCAGAGATACACCTGGACCACAAATTGATAAAACTAGATTTTTCAGAAACAAATTAACATTCATTCAAATGCCTCGCACTAAGGATATGTAAAATATGTATGTGTGTATATCTTATTTATTAATGAGAATAAAATAATTTTTCATTATAAAAATTGTTCAGCATTTTTATCTCACCTTTTAAAACTTTCGTGTTTTGTAATATTTGTAATATATTAGCATGTGTGTTAGGAATAATTATGTATATATGCCCAAAGAACAGCACCTATCTCATAGGGAACACTCACTAAATATTAGGTATTTTCATCATAATGGAGTGCCTGTTAATTTTCCTTTTACTGAAAAAGTACAGGATCTAAAAGTTTGGCATCCATAGATTAAGGTACCAAACGACAGTGGCTTGGACGATGATTTGCTTCATGTTCTAGAGACAGCGTCACAAGATCCTACTGATAATCTGGGTGTGGGATGAGGAAATGAGATGCCTCCATGCTGACTCCTTTTCTAAAAGTGTTTGTGATGAACAGAAAAGGCAATTTATTATTTTCACAGTACACAAAGCAAGCCTTAGGAGCATGCATGTGAGTACAGCATCATTCATGGGCCTTTCTCTGCCTTGCTCTTCTTCCCAGATGAAAGGGTAACTGTCTGTCCTAATTGCCTCATCATACTGTTGAGGCACGCCACAGACACTTAAAAACTGGCTGAGAAAACTTAAAAATCATCTTAAGGTTACCTTTTTTCTCCACATTACTTTGTAAAGCATGCTTTCAACTTACTTCATTTTATATTATCTCAAAACTGAAGGATAAAAATATATAACTTTGGAGTTTTTGTAAGTATTTGATGCTTTTAAAAATCAACTTTGTTGCATACAAAGTATAACTACATTTAAGATTATTCATCATACATAATAATAAACTACTAATCTGAATTTACAATGTGTGTTTACCAAGTGTGCAAATTGAGTTTATTCAGAATAATCTTTAATTCTCAAAAATTATGCATCCATCTACACATAAAAAAGGTAAGAAAAATATCTTACATTGTTTACAACAATGGTAAACAGATCATAAAGGCATAACTAAGACCACAGAAAAACTTTTATCACTTTTCCCACAATTCATAAATGATCTGTTTGAGTACAACTTTCTTCATTACTGATTGTCTGTCATCAAGGTACTTTCTTTCCCTGAAAGCTTCACAGTGTCAAGGCTATTAGCTACTGTTGGGTTATAGATAGGTCAGAGACCAAAAACCTGTATTTTTTTATTTATTTTTCCACTAATTTCACAAACTACATTTCTGGCTCTTCTTGCCAGAGTTTCTTTCTGTTTATTCTCCTTCTCCTTCATCTAACAGACAGATACATGTGCAGATGGCTGAAACTAAGCCGGGCTAAAATTAAATGGAAGCAGACAGAAAATCAAAATTAACATAAGCAGCTTAATGCATTTTTGTCTTACCTAATATCCATACCATTACAAAATTTTCTTGTAGCTAGACAATACCGGGGAAAAAACTCATGTTTCTGTATATTCTTTCATATATAGAAATGTAACAAGTCACATAGCTCTTATTCTAGATCTTTAACTTCCCACTCTTTCCATCCTTACATTTATTTTCCTCTCATATTTGCTGACCAGCTAACAAAAGGAATAAAGTTTAAAAAGTTCATAAGAAAATGATCCAGGAACGCGAGCAAAGGGGATGGTGCAGAGACCTCATGGAAAGTCCCAATTGTCTAAAGATGTTCTTTGCAATGCTGTGATAATAAAAACAGTGGAACATGCACGTGATATGACTACCATTAGTGACTTACTAGCAACACCGGAAGTGTCATTTGAAAAAAATACAAAACTGTTAGCATTGCAATAACGTAAGAAGATATGCATGCCTCTAAGACTAGAATAGATGTTGCATAAATAAAAATAAAAAAGGAGTTGAAATACTTCCCTTAAAACTTTTTATTATAATAAAAATTTTAAGAATAAATCTTTGGGGAAAAGTATATATTGCCAAGTGATAATGGCATTAGCTTTTGTTAAGGAACTTCTAAAGACTCAAAATCTTAATCCAAAGAAGATACTTAAAGCAATGATTTTTAACCATGAATGGGCTATCCTTTCCCCTGTCCCCCCAAATATTTGTAAATTGTCAAAATGGTTAGTGAGTATTATTAACACTTTTGGGGCAAAGCCTTGCATGGTGGCTATTTTTATGTGCCAACCTGACTGAATCACAGGGTGCCTAAATATTTGGTCAAAATCATATTGGGTGTTTCTGGATGAGAATAACATTTAAATCAGTAGACTGAGTAAACCAGACTGCCCTCTGGAGCTTACAACTGAAAACCTGAAAAGGCTGACCCCTCCCCCAAGTAACAGAATTCTTTCTGACTCAGATTCAAACTAAAACATCAGCTCTCTTGGTTCCCAGGCCTTAGAGTCAGACTGGAACTGTACCACGGGCCCACGGGCCCACCGGCCCACTGACCCCCCTGCAACTCCTGGTATCCCACTTGCTGAGCCCCCCATAGCTCCTAGGATCCCACCTGCTGATCCCCCCCTGTAGTTCCTGGTAACCCACCTGCTGACCCTCCCTGTAGCTCCTGGGATCCCACCCACTGACCACCCCCTGCAGCTCCTGGATCCCGCCCACTGACACCACCCTCCCCCCTCCCCACCCCCACCCTCCCACAGCTCCTGGGATCCCACCAGCTGACCCCCCTGCAGCTCCTGGGATCCCGCCCACTGACCCACCCTCTGCAGCTCCTGGGATCCCCCCCATTGACCCCCACTGCAGCTCCTGGGATCCTACCCACTAACCCACTGTAGCTCCTGGGATCCCGCCTGCTGACACCCCTGCAGGTCCTGGGATCCTGCCCACTGACCCCCCCTACAGCTCCTTGGACTGACTCCACAATGACATGACCCAATTCTGACAACATTAAGTGCCATCCCCCACCCTCAACACACACACACACACAAAACCCCTCTTTTGGTTCCATTTCTTTGGAGAACTCTCACTAAAACACCAAGGGAACTAAATGTCCTACAATGTTGATGGCCTCCCTGTTGAGAAACCCTGCTCTAGTTGGGTGGAAACATGTTTAAGAGGCACACCAACAACAAGGAGGTGTGCCTTCCAACACTCGCACATCAGCCCACCTCAGATGACTGCCCTCGAGGGCTTGCCCTCCCAGTTACAGACTCATATAAATTACTCTAAAGCAGGCAGTAAATAATTAGGTAAAATTAAAATCACTGGCAAAATTTCCTACACACACATTTTTAAACAATCTGATACGAGTAGCCCGCAGTGGTTTCCTTTCTTTTCTCACTTTAAGTTGCGGACAACATTGCTTAAACATTTGGATTTATCTTTTGCTTAGAGGAGTTATAGAAATACGCACAAAGCTAAGCATATCTTTTTCTTTTTTTTTTTTTTTGAGACAGAGCCTCAAGCTATCCCCTGGGTAGAGTGCCATGGCATCACAGCTCATAGCAACCTCCAACTCAAGCGAGTCTCCTGTCTCTGCCTCCCAAGTAGCTGGGACCACGGGCGCCCGCCACAACGCCTGGCCATTTTTTGGTTGCAGCCATCATTGCTGTTTGGCGGGCCCGGGCTGGGGATTCGAACCCGCCACCTTAGGTGTACGTGGCTTGCGCCTTAGCCGACTGAGCCACAGGCGCCGAGTCAAGCATATCTTTTTCAAGATTCCCTCAAACACAATTCTCTCAATATCTAAGAATGAAGACGCTGCTGTTGGCCAAGATGTAAGGAAACCGACCTCAAACAGACCAGCTGTGAGCTCTTCCAATTCCTGTCCAAGTTCATCTCGCACCTTTGAAAGCCTCTCACATTCTTCATCTTTTAACTTCAGTTCCTATGAGAAATTGATAATTTTATTTTGGATCTCCATCATTTGAAGTTAGACACAGCAAACTATATCACGTTTACTAATAAAATCACAAAATATTAACACTGTCTCTTCCTACAGTGTTCAGGCTGAAAACGTCTGCCGAGCACTTAGTGGAAGGTATCAGGCAAGTCTAGACCGATGAATAACCCAACTAACATTAAATCTTCATGTTTCTTTCCTAAAACACTGAAGACTGAATATGAATTATAATTACATACAAAACTGACAATAAATGACTTGATTCTTTTTTCCCTTAACTTTTCTCTGAAACTTTTTTTTTGTAATCAAACACAGAATTTCTTCAATTATGCTTATTAAATTCAATAGAAGTTCAGTGGGTTTTTCATGTTTACTTTAAAAGCTATTACTTATAGATAACATACTGCAATAAATCTAAAACTTCCATTAGACTCTACCCACTTAACAATACAACCAGAGTTAAACGGTGCAAATTTGCATTTAAGAACAATACTAGTGACAAAAATCACATCCTACATTTATATATGATTCCTCAACAGGTAATAAACAGATTTTTACATGTTAAAGTAGCCTTAAATTAATCTTTCAAACAGAGATAAAATAAGCCAACAACAAAATTACATTAATAACATAATGAGTTAGTTGTGCTATAATGGTGATAAGAGCATAGTTTGTTAATTCTTCCAAAGACAATCCTGAAAACTCAAATACACCAACTAGGATATCAAAGACCTCAATGACTACATCTTCATCAAAACTAGTAAAGACAATTTCTACAAATCTCAGAATAGAAGAGAATATGGCTGAATTGCCCACAGCACAAGCTCAGTTCTGGGCAGAAGGGACCCACAGGGGTGAGAGGGGATTTCAGAGACACCTTGGGACACATCAAACCCCATGTCACTAACAAATAATCCACAAGCAGAGGGTGCTATCCTTGGATAAAACTGGAAAACAAATCTGAGAATAAATAGAGAAAAAGGGAAAGGTTTTCACAGACCCAAGCTGTAGGGTGAATCTAAGACCCTATACAGCCCGTCCTGCAGTCAGCAAACATTCCACAGGCTCTGAGTCATCACACATCCAGCAAAGGTTCCTCTGCAGAAGGACCTGTCTCGCCCCAGGAAAACTGGAGTGGGAAGCCAAACTGCAGGACAGAACAATGGAGACAGCAAGAGAGAAGACCTCTCAGGCAGAGGAGGAGGGCGGAGAGCTCCACAGAAAGCCCCACAAAGAGGAAATGCACATCTCAGGATGCAATGCTGAGGCCATGAAGCTCTAAGAGATGCTGCACTGGAGGAAGAAACCTTGAACCAGGCTCGGCTCCAGGAGACAGAGGCCACAGGACGCTCCAGTAACGCCAGAGGAGAAAGCCACCCTTCCGGGCTTATCCTACCCCTCACAAGAACTTCCTTGAGAAAGAAAGAATAGCCCAAGAAAATCCAACTCATTAAGCATAGGTACCAAAAACCACCGTGAAGTCCTCATGGTAGAAAGTTCAGCACAGAGCAAGGGAAAGAAAATCACGTTAGAATTAAAATTGATAGCAACATTTTATGTCAGATACAGTAAAGTAACATTTTTAAGATACTGAAGGAGAAAAAATGTGACTTGAGTATTTTATAACCAGCCCAAGTGTTATCACGTCTATGTCACACAGAGTTATAAACCAGGAGGAGCTTAGTCTCTCCAGAGCTTCCCTAAGTGAGAGAGCAGAGAGGTTTCAGACAACCAAGGAAAACTGGAGAAGCTTTAACATTAAGAATGAAGGTGAGAAGAAAATGAATCTAATTATAGTAGGGCTACCACTGAAAGACTGGGGACGTCAGGAGAAAGAAGACAGATGGCAAAGTCAGGGACACAAGTGCTAAAACACAGCTGATAAATGGCTGCTCCAAAATAAAGAACTCTTCAAACTCAACAATAAGAACAACCTGATTAAAGACATGAGCAAATGACCAGAGCAGACACTTGTCACCAAGAAGACACACACATGACAAGTGTGAAAGGCACTCAACACCACATCTCACTACAAATTAAAATCACCACAAGACACCACTACACACCTATCACAATGGCCAAAATCCAGAACCCCGATAACCCCCGGTGCTGGTGAGGATGGAGAGCGCCAGGAGCCCTCACCCACTCCTGGGGAACGTGAAATGCAGCAGCCACTCTGAGAGTTTGACAGTTTCCTACAAAGTTCCTACCATACTCAGCAATCATACTCCTGAGAATTTACTCAAGTGAGCTGAAAACTCATGCCCACACAAAAACCTGCACATAGGTTTATAGCGGCTTATTCATAATTGCCAAAATTAAGAAGCAACCAGATGTTCTGCATAACCTGTGGCCTACCAGACAACGGAAATTATTCAGTGCTAAAAGAAACAAGGTATCAAGCCGTAGAGAGACACAGAGGACCTTAAGTGCATGTTGCTAAACCCAAGAAGCCAGCCTGAGATGGTGCACACCGTATGATTCCAACGTGTGACGGTCTGGAAGAGGCAAAACTATGGGGATGGTAAAGATCTGCTGACTGTTCAGGTTCACAGAGGCAAGGGGCGAACGGGCAGAGCACTGAGGACGTTCAGGACACACTGTTCATATGACGCTGTAAGGGTGTCTCCATGTCACTGTACAGCTGTCAAAACCTACAGAACGTCCAGCACTGCAACCTAAAGCAACTACAGACTCTGCTGATGGAGCCTGAGCAGCGGTAAGAGATGGGCCACTCTGGAAGGGGCGACAGTGGGGACGGGAGACACATGGGACTCTGTACTTTCTCTTGATTATGCTTTGAGCCTAAAACTGCTCAAAACGATAATGTGTATCTTTTAATAAGTGGAGATAAAACTGACAAACAGTATATAAATGACATCTTAAGGAACATAAAAATAATACATAAAAGTAAACAAAAATCAAAGAATTAAGAGAAAGAAGAAACTAAGTTCACAGATTTCTTAAGCATTAGAGGTGGAAAGGGTTACAATTTGAAGCTTACAAATAAATTTGTATAAAGTTAAACATCTTTAAGACCATAAAGATTAGCGTCCCAGCTTATTACTGCTCACAAAAGGACCCAGAGGGAGACTCACCCATATTTTGTAACCCAGGAATGACCCATCCATCTGAGCCTCCCTGAAGGGCCCGCCAGCCTCCATCCCAAAGCAGATCCTAAGGGCTTTCTCTCCACCTGCTGCAATCGTGGAACTGCCCTAACTGCACAGGAAACTGCACACATTTGGGCCTCTAGGGTGGTATCACCAACCTCCACTCCACAGCAGATTCTAAGGGGACCCAGTCTTGCCTCCCAGTCTGCCCTGTGCAGGAAACTGCTGGAAAACCCACCTGTATGGGCCAATGGACGAGGCTCCCAGACTCAGGTCTCTGGCCCACTTTCTCACAAAGCCAGAGCATCCCCTTCCTTGGTCTTTCTCAGGTATGTTCTGGCTAAAGCACCACGTCAACCTTGATTTCCACCATGCCAACCCTGAATCCCTCATGAGGTTCAAAGCAAACCTGGTCTAAACGTGCCTTCTAGTGCTTCATTCAGTGCTAAAAGAAACGAGGTGTCAAGCCATGGAGAGACACAGAGGACCCATAAGTGCATGTTGCAGTAGCCACAGAATCTTACAACAGGCAGTCTCCTAAGATTCCTACATGCGCCCACTGAAGGACAGACATAAGCAAAAGTGCAAAGACTAGAAAAAAATACTTAATTCTTTTCTTTTCAGTAAATATTTTGTGGTTTTGCGGACCATACAGTATTTCCTTTTAAATTTCAGACTACTACAGGGCTACAAATGTTTTGATTACATAAGTTGCTTTTGTACAGTCTGAGTCAAAGTTATAAGAGTACCCATCACCCAGACAGGATACTAGACCCTTTAGGTATGAATTCACCCTTCCCTCCTTGCCCCTCCCACCTGCTTATTTTTTTTTTGATTTCTGAGTTTTAGTACCAAATGTGCACATGGATGTTGATCAATCACTTCCACTTTTATAAGGAGTACACATTATGTTTGTTTTTCCATTATTTTGATACTTTACTCAGAAGAACGGTCTCTAGTTCCATCTAAGTTGTTACAAAAGGTTTTGGTTCACTGTTTTTTATGGCTAAGTAGTACTCCATGGTATACATCCTACCATATTTTATTAATCCACTCATGTATTTGATGGCACTTGGATTGATTCCACATCTTTGCAATTGCGAATTGTGCTACAATAAATATTTGAGTACATGTGTCATTTCCTTACTGCACAGATATCAGTGTAGGTCCACAAGCATTAAGAACAATCAGGGAATTATGATGTCACCAAACAGACAAAATAAGGCACTAGTGATGGGCCCTGAAGAGATGGAGATGTGTGACCTATCAGACAAAGAATTCAAACTTAGCTGTTTATGTAAGCTCAGTGAACTTCACAAAACACTAACAATTCAAATATTTATCACAGCAATTTAACAAAGACAACAGAAATAATTTTCTTTTTAAATTCTGGAGTTGAAAAATACAAAGAATGAAGTGAAAAAATGTAATAGAGAAAAACTGATCAAGCAGAAGAATCAGTGACCTTGAAGACAGACTACCTGAAAATACACAGGCAAAGAAGAAAAAAGACTGAGAAATGAGGAAAGCTTACCACATCTATGGGATATCATCAAAAGAGCAAATATTATTGGCGTTCAAGAGGAAATAGAAAAAGTCAAAGGGATAGAAGGATTATACAAAGAAATAGTAATAGGGAAAGGACTACGATTTGAAGCTTACAAATAAATGAAAAGTTTCCAAACCCAGAGAAAAATATAAATATCCAGGTAGAGGAAGGCCAAAAGGTCACCAATCAGATTCAAGTACGACTATCTTAAGACACAATCCAATTTTCAAACATCAAAGACAAAAAGGACTCTGAAAGCCATCAGGGAAAAGAAGCAAATGACATATAAGGAAATTCCAGTACGACTGGCAGAAACCTTGTAGGCCAGGAAAAAGTGGAAGGAAAAAAACCATAGCCAAGAACATTGCACACCTACCAAAGTCAGCCTTCAGAAATTAAGGAAAGAGAAATACTTTCCTAGATAAACAAAAACTAAGGGAATTCACCACCATCAGAGATATCTTACCAAAAATGTCAAAGTGAGTTCTTCAATCTGAAAGAAAAGCATACTAACATGTAACAAGAAAACATCTGAAAGTATAAAAATCACTTGCAAAAATAAATTCATAACACTCTAATATGGTAATCATGGTGTATAAGCTACTTCTACCTTTAGTATGAAGACTAAAATACAAAACTACTAAAAATAATAATTATGATAAATTGCTGAGAGATAGGTAATATAAAAAAAACTATATAAACCATGACATCAAAAATTAAAAGTATGGAAATACAATGGAGTAAAGTGTATAGGTTTTCTGTTTCATTTTTTCCTTTGTGATCAAGTTAAGTTGTCCTTAGTTTAAAACAAGTTGTTTAACTAGAAGATGTTTTTTATAAACCTTGTGGTAACCATAAAGCAAAAACCTATAATAGGTACATTTAAAATAAAAAGCAAGGCATACTATCAGAAAAACATACCATTAGAAAAAATCACTTAACTGCAGAAGAAGGCAGAACGAAAGGAAGAAAGGGTCTGCAAAACAACTAGAAAATAACAAAATGGCAAGAGTAAGTTCTTACGTATTAATAATTATCTTGAATGCAAACGGATTAAAATCTCAGAGTGACTGAATGAAGAAAACAAGATCCAACTACATGCTGCCTCCAAGAAACTCACTTCCCTGTAAGGACCAGCACAGACTGACAGTGAAGGGATGGACAAACACATCCCTTGAAATATTGACCAAAAAACGCAGAAGCAGCTACACTTGTATCAGATAAAAGATTTAAAGCCAAGAACTGTAGAGAGACAAGGCCATTATATAATGATAAAGGGAGTGAACACAGCAAAAGGATATAACAAGTGTAATGGTATATATGTGCCCAACAAAGGAGCACTCAAATATATAAAGCAAATATTAATAAACCTAAAGAGCAAGAGACTGCAATATAATAATAGTAAAAAACTTCAACACCTCACTTTCAGCAATAGACAGATCATCTAGAAAGAAAACTAACAAAGAAATTTTGGAGTTAAACTGCACTATGGAGCAAATGTACCAGTTGGAGAATCCACACTTTTCTCAACAGCACATGACACACTCTCCAGGCCAGACCATATGTTAGACCACAAAACAAGTCTCAACAAGTATATAAAAACTGAAATCACATCAAATATCTGACTATAATGGAGTATAACTCGAAATCAGTAACAGGAAAAACTTTAGAAACTACATAAATACATGCAAATTAAACAACACGCTCCTGAACAACCAATGGACCAAAGAAGAAATTTAAAAGTAAATTTTAAAATTTCTTGAGACAAATGAAAATGGAAACACAATATACCAAAACATATGGGGTGCAGCAAAAGCAGTTCTAGCAGTAAAGTTTATAACAAGCAACACCTACAACAAAAAGTAGAAACATATCAAATAAACAAAACACTCCAACTCAAATAAGTAGAGAAAGAATAACCTAAACTCAAAATTAGTAAAAGAAAAAATACTGAGATAACAGGAGAAATAAAGTAAATAGAGACTTAAAAAGAATACAAAACATCAACAACATGAGGACTTAGTTCTTTAAAAAGATAAACAAAATCAACAAACCTTTAGCAAACCTAACGAAAAAAGACAAGATGAATGAAATAAAATCAAGAGATGAAAAAGGAGACATTACAACTAATACTACAAAAATACAAAGGATCATAAGAGACTATTATGAACAACTGTAGGCCAACAAATTGGAAAACTCAAATGGGGTTCTTCCTGGACATGTGCATTCTAACAAGAGCAAATCATGAAGAAATAGAAAATCTGAACAGACCAACAATGACATTCCATCAGCCATAAAAAGTCTTCCATCAAAAAAAAGAAAAGTCTTCCATCAAAGGAAGACCCAGGACCTCATAGCTTCACTGCTAAATTCCACCATTTAAAGAAAAACTAATACTGATTCTTCTCTATTCCAAAAAATTGAAGGCAACAGAATTCTTCTGGACTCTTATTTGAGGCAAGACAAGGACACTACCACCACCACAACAAAAAAACTACTAGCCAATATCCCTGATGAACACACGTGCAAAAATCTTCAATAAAATACAAGCAAACCAAACTTTAGCAGCACACTGAAAAGATCACTCACCATTACTAAGTAGAATTCATCAAAGGGATACAAAAATAGTTCAACATATGCAAATCAATAAATGTGATACATCACATTAACAGAGTCAAACACAGAAACCATACAATCATTTCAACAGATGCAGGAAAAAAGCATTTGATAAAACTCAGCATCCTTGCATGACAAAAACTCTCAACCAATTAGGTATAAAGGAACATACCTCAACACAATAAAGACCACAGAGGACAAACCCTCAGCCAACATAAAATTGAACAAGGAAAAGTCAAAAGCTCTTCCTCTAAGATCTGGAAAGACACAAAAATGCCACTTTCACTTCTATTCAACATAGTTCTAGAAGTCCTGGCAAGAGAAAGAAATAAAGTTCAACCAAATTAGAAAGGAGGAAGTCAAATTGTCCCTGAGTATAGATGACATGTTCTTAAATATAGAAAACCCTAGAGATTCCACCCAAAAACTATTAGAATAAACAAAATCAGTAAAGTTGCAGAATACAAAATCAACATACAAATATTAGTGCTTCTATACACTAACAGCTATCTGAAAAAATATCAAGAAAATAATCCCATTTACAATAGCTTAAAAAAAACTAAAAATGTAGGATTAATGAGGTAAAAGATCTCTACAATGAAAACTATAAATCATTAATGAAAGAAACTAGGAAGATTTCCTATGTTCATGGATTAGAAGAATTAATATTGTTAAAATTTCCATACTATAAAACAGTCTACAGATACAATGCAATGCACCTATCAAAATGACAATGATTCTCTTCACAGAAATAAACAATTCTAAAATTTGTATGGAAGCACAAAAGATCCCAAATAGCCAAAGTAATCTTGAGCAAAAAGAACAAAGCTAGAGACTACACTACCTGACTTTCAACTATACTACAAAGCTATAGTAATCAAAACAGCATGGGTACACAGAACACTGGAACAGAACAGAGAACCCAGAAATAAATCCATACATTTCCAACCAAAAGATTTTCAACAAAGGTGCCAAGAACACACACTGGGGAAAGTAAATCCACATGCAGAAGAATAAACAGACCCTTTATTCCTCACCATGTGCAAAATCAATTCAAAATAGACTAAAGACTTAAATGTAAAACTCAAAACTATGAAACTACCAGAAGAAAACATAGGGAAATGTCTCATCACATTGGTCTGGGAAAAGATTTTAGGGATAAGAACTCAAAAGCACAGGCAACCGAAGCAAAAATAGATCAATGGGATTTCATTAAACTAAGAAGCTTTTGCATGGCAAAAGAAACAGAATGAAGAAACCACCTACAGGTGGGAGAAAATATTTGCAGAGTATGTATCTGACAAGTGATTAATACCCAGAGTATTTAAAAAAATTAACAACTCAATAGCAAAAAACAAACAAAAAAAAAGGCAAAAACCTGAATAAACATTTCTCAAAAGAAGATACATAAATAGCCAAAATGTATATGGAAAAAAGCTCAGTATCATCAAGGAAACACAAATCAAAACCATAGCAAGGTATCGACTCAACCCAGTTAGAATGGCTATTATCAGAAAGACAAAAAATAAATAACAAGTGTTGGGGGGATGTAGAGAAAACTTTCATACAGGCAGGAATGTAAATTAGTACACCCCCTACAGACAACAGGATGGAGGGG
The DNA here is from genome assembly GCA_963574575.1 of Galagoides demidoff. NCBI lineage: Eukaryota > Metazoa > Chordata > Mammalia > Primates > Galagidae > Galagoides > Galagoides demidoff. The sequence goes on from CAUYQV010113551.1 coordinate 43,135, forward strand.
CCTCAAAAAATTAAAAAAAAATAACAATATTTCAACAATCCCACTAATCAGCATATCAAAGAGCTATCTGACTCCCAAGTTTTACCATGGCACCATTCACAATAGTCAAGATGCAGAATAAACTTAAGTATCCATCAAAGAATGAATGAACTTTTTGAAATGTGGTATATATTATATACAATAGAATTCTTTTTTTTTTTTTTTAAGACAGAGCCTCAAGCTATCCCCCTGGGTAGAGTGCCATGGCATCCCAGCTCACAGCAACCTCCAACTCCTGGCTCAAGCGAGTCTCCTGCCTCAGCCTCCCAAGTAGCTGGGACCACAGGTGCCCACCACAATGCCTGGCTATTTTTTGGTTGCAGCCATCATGGTTGTTTGGCGGGCCCAGGCTAGATTCAAACCCGCCACCTTAGGTGTATGTGGCTGGCGCCTTAGCCACTTGAGCCACAGGCGTCGAGCCTACAATAGAATTCTATTTATCCATAAATAAGAATGAAATCTTGTCATTTGTGGTAGCGTAGAAAAGCCTGAAGGACATTATGTTAAATGAAATAAGCCAAGAAGGAGAAAAAACTCACATCTCACTCCTATGTGGAGCCTAAAAAAGCTGATCACACAGAAGTAAAAGAGAGAATAGTGATTATCACAGGCTAGGGAAGGAAGGAGGACGCAAGAAGGGGAGGACAGGACGGGGAGGTTGGCCAACAAGCATAAAGTTATCATTAGGGGAACTAAGTTCTCGTGTTTTACTGTACAAAAGAGTAAATACAGTTGACAGTATGTACTGTTTGTTGCAAAATAGCTAAGAGAAATGATTTTAAATGTCCTCACCACAAAGAAGTGGTAAATGTTTGAGATGATGAATATGCTAATTACCCCAATTTGATCATTACACAATATATACATGCATCAAACCACCATACTGTATCTCATAAATACATACAATTATTATGTGTCAATTAAAAATAAAACTTTATGGAGCCAGGCACCCTGCTTCATACCTGTAATCCTAGCATTTTGGGAGGCCAAGGTAGGTGGAATGCTTGGTCCCAGGAATGAGAGACTAATGTGGGCAAGAGCAAGATCCTGTCTCTACTAAAAACAGAAAACTTATTGGGGCATTGCGGCAGGCACCTGTAGTCCCAGCTACTTGGAAGGCTCAGGCAGAAAGATCACCTGAGCCCTTAAATTTGAGGTTACTGTGAACTATGATAGGGCGACTGTACTCCAGCCTGGGCAACAGAGCAAGAACCTGTCTCTAAAAAATAAAATAAAATAAGATTTCTTTCAAAATGATAACCTGGACAGTTTGGCTACATTAAAAAAAAAAAAAAAAAACAGGAGAGAAAAAACAATAATCAGTCATTTTTTAGGCAAGAGATAAGGATTCAGAGTGTCAAATGATGAGCCCTGAGGCACACAGTCAGCTCTCCAAACTGCAAGTTCTGCGTCTGCACAGTTAGCCAGACACAGACTAAAATGGGGGGTGGGGGAGGGCATGGGACAATACAAATAATATGAATTTTTAAAAACAGCGTAACTATTTGTACAGCACTTCCATTGTATTAGGTACTATAAGTAATCCAGAGATGATGTGAAATTTACAGCAGAATCTGTATAGGCTATATGCAGACACTGTCACATACAACGTTAGTGACTTGAGCATCTGTGGGTTCTACTATCCATGGGCGGGGGCGTTAAACCAACCCCCACAGATACTAAGTGACAGACGGTACATAGAATATCAGGATCAAGTATATGTCATCAAATTTATGACTTCTTTTTTGATTTTTTTTTTTTATAGATTTAGGGGTACAACTGCAATTTTGTTACCTGATATACTGTGTAGCTGTGAAGGCTGGGCTATATGTGTAACCATCACCCAAATACTGTATAGAGTACTCATAGGGTAATTTCTCATCCCACACTCCCCTCCCACCCCCCACCCCCAATGTCTATTATTCTACTCTCTACAGGAGACTTTACTATAATTATAAGATACACCTTTTACAAAAGAAAATGAAAAAGTGGTATTAATGAGTATGATACAATGTCTTTCCCCGCCCCTACTTAGAATTTTCCTTTTAAACTTTCAGGAAGAATTCTTCCAAACTCATGATGTTACTGGGCTTTTATGTTCCTTTCTTTTTGCTTTGATATCATATGGTATTGAGGTCCTTTTGAAGAAACTTTACCCAATCATTAATATCAAATACAGCACCCAAGAGACATGATTCAATTAAATTAATAACATGGACAGCTATGAACAGGTTCACATACAAGTAGGCAGACAGGTGCCTCAGCTAGTGCCTAGTTGACTGCAAGTTTGAAACTCAATGATTTCAGAGATATTAATAGAAAAAATGTACAACCAGAATGAATGAAACATTACTAAGTACAACTGGATGTATGACTTTTCTCCCCAGCCAGTAAACTTCATAAGGGCAGGTTCACATCTAAGTTATTTTTGTTGCCTTCACAACCTAGTACAATGCTGTGAGTGCACTGGTCATTCAAAAAATATTTCTTAACAGTAAATGTTTGCAAACATCCTTGGCTACATTTAGAGCCAATGCTGAATATGGACTTAGCAGAGGTGGTTCTCAGTGACTTTCTGGGGTTGCAAGCTATCCTACTGGGTTTTATTTTCTAAGTTATTTCATTCTCTTTAAGGAAAGATAAAAGTTGAAAATAATACACCAGTAGATTTCAACCTTTAGGGAACGTAAGATTTGACAAGGTACTCTGTTGAAAATGTATATTCCCAAACATTGACACAATAATTTTGTTTCAGTAGATCTGAGGTGGAGTGCAGTAACCTACATTTGAATGAGACTGTACCAAAACCCAGCTTCCACCTAAGAATTCCACCAAACCTACTCTTCAGTAACAACCTGTGGAAGGTCCAACAGCTACAGAACTACATCAGAACCTCTAGCCCCCTGCACCTGAAAACCAGTGGCCACATGTGTTCTCCCCCCAACACTGCACGAATGTTGCTGACAGGTGCTTGTCCAAGCAAGGACTACACCTAGCCCACCACACATCGAGGTATCCGCATGGAAGAGGTTCACGCTGTTGGAATTTAAGCAAAAGGCTTCTTAGAAGCAGCTGTGCTTTCTCTAAGCTTTCTTTCCTTTCATCTCACTGGTTAAACATAAATAACAATAAAACCCTAAGAGACCACAAGGGCCTAAAACAGAAGAAACACAGATCCCCAAATTATTTCACAGAGAAGAACTGCCTATTAAACTGTAAACATCTGCTTTGCAATATAAATGAATACAAATTAATTTCTATTAGGCTAAGCCGCTAAAATTTTGGAGTTGCTTATAAGCAGCTAGCCTTAACCTAACTAAAACATTATTCATGTATGTATATTCATACACCAGTATAACTGCAAATACCTGTATAGAATCATTTAATCAACAAAATGTATTTAGAATCTATTATATGCTCAAGATACAATCGTAAGTAAAAACGTGTAACTGTTATCCTCATGAAGCTCAAAATTATTGAATCATGTGTAAATGTAGGTTTTTGTGGGGGGGTTATTTGAATGGAGTAGGGTAGACAATCAAAACAAATTAAAAGTAGAACTTTCAATTCCAATCAAGATAGAGCAGTGGTTCTCAACCTTCCTAATGCTGCGATGTATTTTCATTGTTACAAAGGGGTTGAGAACCACTGAGATAGAGTAACAGGAATCAGATTTAACTTAACATAACTGAAAATCTGAAAAAACATGAAACAGCAATTTGGGAAAATGGACAATAGATGACAAAAGCCTAGTGGACAGAAACAGGAAACAAGGGAGGTGAGCCCTGGCTCCCCGTCTTATCATCCGATGAGATGAAGACTTATGAGAAACAAACCCATTATCACTCTGTTCTCCACATGTTCAAGAAGCTAAAGACAGATAAGCATGTTAAGCAGAACAAACAAAATATAAAAATAACCCAAATCAAACTTTCAGAGATTAAAAATTATAAAACCTACATTATATATGATATTAACAGATTTTGCATAAGAAAAGAATGGTGACATTGAAGACACTATAGAAACTATTCACAATGAAACAGAGAGAAAAAAGATTAAAAAATAAATACAACCCCCACGAGCTATAGGACTTTAAGCAGTCAGATGTACACGTCACAGGAGTCCAGAAGAGACACAGAAAAGGACAGTCAGATGTACACGTCACAGGAGTCCAGAAGAAACACAGAAAAGGACAGTTAGATGTACACATCACAGGGGTCCAGAGGAGACACAGAAAAGGACAGTCAGATGTACACGTCACAGGAGTCCAGAGGAGACACAGAAAAGGAAAGTCAGATGTACACGTCACAGGGGTCCAGAGAGGAGACACAGAAAAGGA
>CAUYQV010113560.1:0-20610 GCA_963574575.1 Galagoides demidoff
CCGGCCTGGGCCTGCCAAACAACAATGATGGCTGCAACCAAAAAAATAGCCAGACATTGTCGCGGGGGCCTGTGGTCCCAACTACTTGGGAGGCGGAGGCAGGAGACTCACTTGAGCCTAGGAGTTGGAGGTTGCTGTGAGCTGTGATGCCACAGCACTCTACCAGAGGGACAGTGATATGTACGTATGAGAGGGCTTCACAAATTCCTGGAAAATGTGTATTATGAAAAAAATGCATGGATTTAAAATTTTTTACACCAAAATAAACTCATACTAACTTGCTAAAAAAAAAAAAAAATCAAGTGCAGCTGAAATGCATCTATAAAGTAAAATGACAAAGCACCATCCCCAATACAGATATAAAAAGAACTCTGAATCCAACAAATAGGCAGAAACACCCACTGTGGGTACAGCACCATGCGAGGGTAGCTACCCCAGAAAAACCAAGTAAGGGCTAACATTTTCATGCATTTCACAATAACATGCTCATATTCTAAAGACTAACAAAATCAAAATAAATATCTGATTTCATTAAAACACAATGAAGAAAATAAAATGAAATAAACAGAAGAAATTGATCACAAAATTGCCAAAAGACAATCATCAGGAACTTAGACAGTCTATTCATCTCCAAACTAAAAAGTAGAGGACAAAAAAACCAAAAAGGGATACTCACCCCCTCCCATTGTGGGAGATTTTGCACTGAAACCCAAAGGCCAATTAATTCATCAAACCAAAGTCTGAAAAAGAAAAATGTTGTTATGAATAGTAAGTGATTATAGAAAGTGGTTCAAAGCCAGGTATCCTTTGTATTTTTTAAAATCTATTCTTACTGATAACTACACAACCTAGAAAAAATAATACTGAAAGTTACAAACTTAATAGAACAAATGAGGATTTCTTGTTGAATATTCCCTTTCCAATTTATTTATGCTAAAAAAAATGTGATTTCACCTATTAAACTTCTACTTTATTGTTAAATAATTATTGTCTACTCCTATTTGATAACTGTTCACAATTTTTCCTTGTCCCCTGCCTTTATCCCTTTATCTGTGGTCGTTACTACCTCTCCTCCTTTTCCTTCTCTCCTAATTTCTTAAATTTAAACTTAACCTCAGCTGACGTTTAACTGTTTTAGTCTTCACATTACTTCAGGCATAACAAACATAATTGAGTTTGCAAAAATTGTTTTACGCATTTCTTTACTAGTTTGTACATCTTGACTTCCTGCTGTAGTCTAGGATTTGTCAAATACGCATATACTTACTTAAAACCTTTATGATGAAGTTCTGGAGGAAGGGAGGTAGGAAGAAATATTTCAAAATAAGTGATGGCCTTTTGCATTGTTACATCAAAAGGGCACATTAACGGCCGCCATTCTTCTAGCATCTCAGCTGTGGCATCTGCTGGAAAATACCTAACAGAAAAGAAGGTTTTCATGTATCTGGTAATTGGCTAAAAGCTCTACGAAGCAATATATGACTAACGAAAAAGAGGGAGGAGGGAAATGGATTCCAAAGACACACGTCAACACACATTACAAATTCCATATTAGCCCACAATAAACACATTTGCCTAACACTAAAATAAATATACCCTTCATACTTAGGATAAGGTAAATTTTCCTCTTGTCTAAGGGATTTTTTTAAAATGCTAAGACATTGATAAAACTTGGATAAAATATAGTCACTCAAATCACCTTACGAGGTTAAATATGGTTGTTGTTTTACTTGCTTTGAGTTATGTAATAGAAATGGAAAAAAAATCCTGCCATATAGAATTCAGTTTATATAAGAAAAAGATAATTAGTAAGTAAAAAAGGGAAGTAGGAATCTCTAGGCATGTTTGCATAACCATTTACCCTCTCACTGGATCACAAGATCCTCCTATATAACAAGAGAGGACTGGACCAAATGATCCAGTCCTACGGGGACACTAATATTCTGCATTTTATGAAATGGACAAGAGTGTCCCAGGGGTAGGGGAGAGTTATAAATTAAAAGTGTGCGCACACACCCACAAAATGAAGGTAAGTGGATAAAGAGGAAACATGTGTAATTACTAAATATATGTCGGGCTCAGCACCTATAGCTCAGTGGCTAAGACACCACCACATACCCTGGAGCTGGTGGGCTCAAAACCAACCCGGGCCCACCAAACAACAATGACAACTATAACCAAAAAATAGCTGGGTGCTATGGCAGGCGCCTGTAGTCCCAGCTACTTGGGAGGCTGAAGCAAGAGAATCACTTAAGCCCAAGAGTTTGAGGTTGCTGTGAGCTGTGACACCACAGCACTCTACCCGGGCGACAGCTTGAAACTGTCTCAAAAAAAAAAAAAAAAATTCTCCTTTAAGAGGTTTATTTTAATGTTTTTTAAGAGGCCGAGTCTCCCTGTGTTACCCAGACTAAACTCAAACTCCTGGGCCCAAGTGATCCCCCAACCTCAGCCTCCTGAGTTGCTGAGAGTACAGATGCCTATGCACCACTGTGCCTGGCCTTAAGAAGTTTAAAATGAGGAACAACATATGAGAATGTTTGATTCTTCCCAAAGTTAGGAAATTCCTTCAAATACACTTATAGGGGCCAGGCGTGGTGGCCCACACCTGTAATCCAAGCACTCTGGGAGGCCAAGGCGGGTAGATTGCCTGAGCTCACAGGTTGGAGACCAGCCTGAGCAAAAGTGAGATCTAGTCTCTAAAAAATAGCCAGGCGTTGTGGCAGGTTCCTATAATCCTAGCTACTAGGAAGACAAGAGAATTGCTTGAGCCCAGGAGTCTGAGGTTGCTGTAAGCTATGATGCCGCAGCACTCTACCAAGGATGACAAAGTGAGACTCTGTCTCAAAAAAAAAAAAAAAAAAAAAAAAAAAAAAAAAATATATATATATATATATATATATATATATGTATATATATATACACACACACACTTATAGGTTTGGCCTACACATATTATTAATGTTAATCCCATTATATCTTCATATAGCTGTGTTAATAAAAATCACACTTGACTACTTCCCATGAAAATCCAATTACATTTCTAGTAACACAAAAATTGGTGAGTTCACAAAAATTTATGTGTCAGGTCCTGTGTAGCAGGCTGGAATTAAAAATAAAAACTACATAAACTATGTTCCTTGATCTTCAAGAATCTTATACATTAATTCTCCTTCTTAATTTTTCTGAATCTGGTAGCACCTGTGGCTCAGTGAGTTGGGTGCTGGTCCCATATACTGACAGTGGTGGGTTCAAACCCGGCCCCTGCCAAACTGCAGCAAAAAATAGCCGGTCATTGTGGCAGGCACCTGTAAACCCAGCTACTTGGGAGGCTGGGGCAAGAGAATCGCCTAAGCCCAGGAGCTGGAGGTTGCTGTGAGTTGTGACACCACAGCACTCTACCAAGGGTAATAAAGTGAGATTCTGTCTCTAAAAAAAAAAAAATTTCTGACTCAATTGTTAGTCTAATAATCCAAAATAAAATCTTGGGGTTTGTATTGATTACTAAGAACCAATAAGTTCTTCAATGACAATCAAGTGTCCAGTGAAGAAACTGACTAAGAGGATAGCACAAAATGACACTGCTCATTGGTGGCTTAAGACTCAGGTTAGATCTTAAGCCTCTTAAGAAGGAGATATCTTACATTCTGAAAATACATTTGCCCAAGCCTGAGTAGTATAGTAGGTCATTTATTGACTAACTTGTTTATTAAGACTCATATTACAAGTGTATAATAAATATAGCAGGGCTTTTCATTTGCTGTATCCATAGCAAATTGTCCTAGAATAGCCCAATAACAAGAAAATAGTTCAATTACATAAAATTGAACTATTTCAATTCTATCACATTCATCTTTAATCCTAAGAATATGGAATATTTCAATATTCTGAAAGAAAACATAGTAGATGAAACAGCTGGAACAGAACTCAGCAGCAACTGAGGAAGGGCCCTAGAGCTGGCTGTGGTGGGTGCCTTTGATCAATCCTGGTACCTGGTTAGCCACCGAGCGAGCGTCCCAACTACTTCCACTAGGTCCAGTTGTGATTCAAGCTACCGCCTCTCTCATCTCCCGCCTTGGTTAGTCTTTGCCTTATGCTGACTTAACAGGGTCTTTCCTGATGGTCTGGATCCAGGCCTTATTTTTCTAGATTCCCTGCATTCCTCCTTGCTGCCTTTCCACCATGGAAAGGCTAGGGCTAAGTCCTGCTCAGCCATTTACTACCTGAATAAAGCAAGCATGTGACCTGGCTGTAGCCCAGGCCTGCAAGTGAACCACCCTCGACCCCAAAGAAAACAAAAACATAGTAGAAAAAAATACATGGACCATCTTCTTGACATCACTCATATTTTTGATCTGAATAACAAATAATACAGGAAAATCTTTCAAATAAAGCAACTGTATGAAAAGTATGGTGTTCTTAATAATGAGTTACTTAAAAATTTTTGAACTTACAAATGAAATCTGAAAAATTTGCTGGGTGCAGTGGCTCACGCTTACAATCCTAGCATTTTAGGAGGCTGAGGCAGGAGGATCAACTTGAGCTCAAGAGTTCAAGGCTCCTGTGAGCAATGGCTGTGCCGCTGCACTCTAGCCTGGGCAACAGAGAATGTCTCTAAAAATTTAAAATTAAAGAAAAACGATATCTGAAAAATTAAATTCAGAAGTTTGAAATGATATGCTGTACTCAATGACTAAGTAACACCACCATGTCAGAAAGTATTTATACCTTTAACTTCTTCTGCAAAGCATACTAAAGATGGGGGAAAGCCCACAGAAACAATAAGAGGCTTTATAAACTGAGAAGCTACTTACGGTCGGCAGCTTTTCACGAGTGTTTTGAGAACATTTTCTACAGAACTGGGGAGGGGGGAGAAAGCCATTTGATAAATTAGATGGGAATATTTTAATAACATATCTAATTCAATTAATAAATATTTCTAATGCTCATATATTCAGATAATTATGTTTACATGCAATAACTAATCCCACCCCTTTCATACAGATAGACGTGCAAGGATTAACTATATGCAAACTACTTAATCTACTCTTTGTCTTCATTTTGTTCTCTCTGCTATGAACTAAAGGGAAAGAAACATTACACTGCAAAAGGACAAATAATTTTCAATCTTTATAAAGGAGGCAGCAACAACCAGACTTAGCAACACATGAACAAGCATGCTTAGTAGCTTAATATCAACAAATAATTTTAACTAAATGCTTTTACATCAAAATACAGCAGTTGGCACACCAAACTGGTGTGTTTCTATTAGCAGCTGCCACAAATCAGTTTCCATCATCGATGAGAGTTCTTTAACTCTCCAAGGTACTTTACTGCCAGTAACAATCACCAAAAAGAGCCATCTCGTTGACCAGCTACTTAAAAAGTTAGTTAAATAAAACATTAAAAACTATAACTTATTTTCCAGCCTATAGGTGCCTCAAGTGAATATAGGAGACCAACATGAACTGTTGTGTAGGAATTTATCATCCCATCTGTATTCATGAAAAGGCCAATTTGTGCTGGTTTAAAACACATGACCAGAATAGAATACATTACTAGCTAGACAACAGTCAAAAGAGGTCAAATGCAAATGAGATAAACAAAGGAGCATTAGGCAATTTTCAACTAGAATTTTAAAATATATGTGACTACTTACAGTATGATGTATACAAATGAAAATAAGACCCTAAATCTCAAAAAGGAAGGAAGGAAGGAAAGAAAAGAGAGAGAGATGGAGAGATAGCAAGGGAGAGAAAGAAAGAAGATAAAATATGGGGGAAAGGGGTAATTTTCAGGCAGTGTTTCCACCTGACACTTCCTCCTTAAGCTTCTTGAAATTCTTAAGTCCAGAAGTCTATCCAACTTCTCTGAAAGCTTAAGAACTAATCTGCAAAGAAATTCCAAGGAATAACACAAAGCAATCTCAGCACAAGTAATCAATATATTATATAACTGAGAGAGAAAACTATAATCTCATTACTTGGAGCAGTAGGAATCCTCTTTAAATTCAAAACTACTCAGAGAAAAATTAATTGAAGAGGAAACCAAACTCATGAAATGAATTCTAAATAAAAAAGAAGGCCAGCAGGCCATCATAAAGTATGTTCTCTGATCATCTAAGGGAAGTTCTACCTTCCCTCACAAAAAGGATAGGCAATTCAGAAACACTATTTCTAAGCTTGCTGGGTAAAAAACCCCACAAACTTCTGTCCAACTACATTTATAGCCTCCCGAAGATCACAGCTGGGATTTTTACTTCTGGGGGCATTTCCAAAGTGCTTATAACAGCTATCTGTTCATACATTTTTCTTTCGCTGTCTATTTATTAAATATTTACAATGCTCAATAAACATTTTATATCAGAGCAACAAAGAACACAGATCTTGGGTCTTCTTTCAGTTTGAACTGAAGAATCTTGTTTAATAGAATTAACAGCCAAGGTTTAAAGATCCATCAGTTTCAAACTAATTATAGCTCAATTTAAATGCAGGTTATTAAAAAAAAAAGTAATTCTAAAATGCTAACTTATATGGAAACAAACAGAAGATATATAATTCTACCAGTCCTTACAAAAGTTTATGTCCTCCTTAACTTTATATTTATTTTACTGGCAACTTCTTTGAGAGATAATGCTACACAGAAAACCCATTGTTTTAACTTAGTAACTTCCCTATATCAACAAACTTTCACATTATGGCAGAAATGATTCTAGAAAGCAAGTCATAAAAGGCTGCAAAGCTACTGGTGTTCTCTATTTCCCTGCACTCTTCAGAATAGGAAGTTAATTATAACACTCCACAGCGTCACTTCACTTATTGGAAGATTAGAGTATGTGCGAATGTGACTTAGTTCATCTAAAAGTCAATTTCAACCCCTTCTTAAATATAAGGCCTGTATCATTGGGTTTATGCTCTTTATTCAGAAAAGGGTACAATCTCTCTAACCTGTGATATCTGTATAGTGACCTTTTGTGATTCTTGTAATCTCTCAAGATGAAGGGAACAATGTTTCTGTTTAAAAATAAAATAAAAGGTTAAGGCTAGATGCTACTAGACCATATTTCAATAATTTTTAGAGGGAGTGAATAATCACTACATATTTTCCAATTGTTGGGGAATTTATCATATTAAAGTGATAACAATTCAAGACTTTTTTTTTTAATCAAAAGGGATTAACAGAGTGACTAAGCTTTGGGCAGGTTTTCTCATACCCTATTTCCTTTTAGAAAAGGTACGTTGAAAAAGACAATCCACAGTAGAGCATGTAATGTTCACAGTTGGGGCTTCCAATAAGACAGACCTGAATTTGAATACCAGTTCTACTACTTCTTACTAGTGTAATAACACAGCTCAGTTTTTCATCCATATGAGTAATAATACCTACCTCTCACAGAGCTGTTAACAAAAAGTAAATAAGATAATGTATAGAATGCAGCTGAGTGGCCCAAAATCAAGGATAATAATGTTAATTATTATTTCATACTTAGGCAAAACAAACTGTATTTACAATTTCCCTAAGAATCGAAACTTTATGTTCATCTTGCTTTCACATTCATTTTACTACCCCTGAGTTGCTTTAACTTATGATCTAGGAAATCACACCAAAATAGAATAATCCTCCCAAACCACACCCTATTATTAAGGGCAGAAAGTGAGTTCTTGTACCAGTTCTTAGGCTCTTGTTCCAGTTTCAACCAATGACTCTCTGAATTTTCTTCTCTGGGCCTCAAATTCCTTATGATGACATTTCTTATAATGACATTAGTAATGTAAATTCCAAATACGTAGCAGATAAGCCTGAGGAAAGCCTAAGCCTCTAGTTTCTCCAGTTACTGAGAAAGTGAACTTATATAATCTTGGGAGGGTTATGCCTCCTGCCTCCTTGGCCTTATGTAACTATCAGCATAGTATCCACTCCTAACCCACAGAAATGTACAGCCAATGGTATATTCAAGATGAGAGTAAATTGGACCACTCTTAGCTAGAAGTGCTTACCTACAGCTTTGCTTCACCTAACAATTCTTGGGCTAAAATTTAACTTCAGAACACTCCTATTTGCTTTTTCATTAATCAGCAGGGAAACTGTAACAATGCCATATTCGGTATACACCTGCTTTACTCCTCTTAGAATTTCATGGTAACTGCTTATACAGTCTTTATTTTCTCACACATATGTTAAACATTTCACCTATAAGAAATCAGTTTTTACCTGCTTTCCCTAAATCTAAACAGTTCCACCATAAATTGGTAAAGCATTATCTATCTAATCCTTCAAGACCTAATATTGCTCAGTGAAATTAGCAAGTAGTCATTTTTCATCGCTACTACACTCAAAAGTAGAGTCAAGATGATTTCATCATTAAGGAAGGCGTAAACAAAGTACATTCTTACCACGCACCATGGCGTTTCCATGGGGTGATACAGCATTACATTGCCTTTTCATTAAAATTACTTAAAGAAAAATAGTATACTTTTATGGTAAGTGCCGAGAAATTGTTAACAATCTTACTACTCATGTAAAAAGATGACACATGCTTGTAGTAAATGGTGACAAGCCTGATCAACCTAAGTATTCTTTACTTTAAAAAGATTACATTTTAAAGAAAGAGACAACTTTTAAAGGAAACATCATCAAAATCATTAATAAACATCAACCAGATATTCTCTCATTTCCAAGTAAAAGTAGAATATTTTATTTTTGAGACAAGAGTCTCACTATGTTGCCCTTGGTAGAGTACCATGGTGTCACAGCTCACAGCAACCTCAAACTCTTGGGCTTAAGCGATTTTCTTGCCTCAGCCTCCCAAGTAGTTGGGACTACAGGCGCCTACCACAGTGCCCAGCTGTTTTTTTGTTGCAGTTGTCATTGCTTAGCCGGCCCCAGGATGGGTTCAAACCGGACAGCCTGGATGCATGTGGCTGGTGCCATAATCATTGTGCTACAAGCACCAAGGCAAAAGTAGAATATTTTAAAAAGCAAAGAGAAGCCAAGCACAGTGGCTTATGCCTATAATCCTAGCACTCCGGAAGGCTGAGGCAGGTGGACTGTCTGAGCTCATGGGTTTAAGATCAGCCTGAGCAGGAGTGAAACCTTGTCTCTAAAAATAGCTGGGTACTGTGGCAGCTGCCTATAGTCCCAGCTACTCAGGAAGCTGAGGCAAGAGAATCGTTTGAGCCCAAGAGTTTGAGATTGCCGTGAGCTATGACGCCATAGCACCCTACCAAGGGCTACAAAATGAGACTCTGTCTCAAAAAAGAAAAATAAAATAAGATAAGATAAAATAAAATAAAATGCAAATAAAATGTTCCTCAAATACTACATTAAAAATCATGGCAGGGTGGCGCCTGTGGTTCAGTGAGTTGGGTGCCAGCCCCATATATCAAGGGTGGCAGGTTCAAACCCAGCGCCAGACAAACTGCAACCAAAAAACAGCTGGGGGTTGTGGCGGGTGCCTGTAGTCCCAGCTACTCGGGAGGCTGAGGCAGGAGAATAGCTTGAGCCCAAGAGTCTGAGGTTGCTGTGAGCTGTGTGACGCCACGGCACTCTACCCAGGGTGATAAAGTGAGACTCTGTCTCTACAAAAAAAAAGTCATGGCAAATACTACATTGATCATCATTGTTTACTAAGAAAATTAATTGCAAAAATTTTTAAATTTCAATAGGTCCTCAGAGAAATTAACCCTCATCATTTCATTACCATATTAAATTCCGCAGTGAGAGATCATTCATGAGCCACCAGTAGTATCTTAAGCTCAGTAGTATGGCCACATGTGCCAACAAACTCCAAACAGAGGTCTAGAACACGGCATTTCCATGGGGTGAATAGGAGGAGAGGAGGACCAAGCATTTAACTGTATCTTAAAGATGAGAGTACCAATTCAAACAGCCCTTTGACAGATCAGTAAAGATACAAATGTCATGAAGAAAAAATACCAAAAAAAGAAAGTATCAAATTCCTCCAGAAGCAGGTTAATATGAAAAACAAAAGTATAATACTAATATGATAACCCTTAGAATAACACATATAAGAGGATAGATACCTAAAAAAAATTTTTTTAAATACATTTTTTAAAACTTAAGCAAGTTACCTAAATTAAAACAAGATACCTAAAAAATAAATTAAAAAAAATTTAAGCAAGTTATGTAGGTCAAACTACTCCTGATAAAAATACATATACCAGGTAGTGCCTGTAGCTCAGTGAGTAGGGCGCCAGCCCCATATACTGAGGGTGGCAGGTTCAAAGCCAGCCCCAGCCAAAATGCAACAAAAACAGCCGGGTGTTGTGGCAGGCTCCTGTAGTCCCAGCTACTCGGGAGGCTGAGCCAAGAGAATCACCTAAGCCCAAGAACTTGTAGGTTGCTGTGAGCTGTGATGCCATAAGCTGTGATGCCATGGCACTCTACCAAGGGCGACAGCCCCATATACTGAGGGTGACTGGTTCAAACCCGGCCCTGGCCAAACTGCAACAAAAAAATAGCTGGGCGTTGTGGTGGGTGCCTGTAGTCTCAGCTACAGGAGGCTGAGGCAAGAGAATCACCTAAGCCCAAGAGCTGGAGGTTGCTGTGAGCTATGACGCCATAGCACTCTACTGAGGGTGACAAAATGAGACTGTGTCTCTAAAAAAAACAACAACAAGAAAAACATAAACTTTCACCATTACCCACAAAAATTAAATTAACGGTAATAAAACTAAACAAATTTACACATACAGCAATTTAAACATTAACTGTTTATGCCCATTTAGCACCAAAACTCTTAATTAGTGTGGTGCCTATATTTGTAATTTGCAATATGCTACTCAGAGTAAGGGGTAGGACATTGCTTTACTAAATAAAACCATGTCCATAATATTCACAAGCTTCTTTTACGAAGTAAACAATAGACAATTTTTACATTGCTAGTATCAAGTTCACATTACTTATTTCCTTTCCAATTTCACTTTTTTTATTACATAAAAAGCACTTAAATTATTTCTCCAGTGGAAAGTAGAGACAGATAAGCGTGAAAAGGGTCTTCTGGCCTGAGGCAAAAAGGTGGACAGAAAGAAGAAAAAAGGAAAGGAAAGAAAAACAGAAGAAATAGAAGGATAGACAGGGGATGGAAAGAAAGGAAAGGAAGGAAAAAGAAGGGGAAGAGAGATGAAAGTTGATCACCTTTGCTCCAAACAACAGAATTAGCTTGTAAAATCATGTCGAAATGCATAGTCCTCTAAGCAGAGATTTGATTAAGGATAAATATGTAAGACCCATGAGTTTTAAGATTTGAAAGACAAAGCCAGGAGTTGTGGCAGGCGTCTGTGGTCCCAGCTACAAGAGGGACCTGTAGCTGGGACCATGTAGCCTAAGCCCAAGAGCCGGAGGTTACTGTGAGCTGTGATGCCACAGAACTCTACCAAGGGCAACAAAGTCAGATTCTGTCTCTAAAAAAAAAAAAAAAAAGACAGTTAACAAATGAAGCAACCTTTTGATTATAAAATGGTATTCTAGGCTGCACTTGGTGGCTCATGCCTGTATTCCTTGTACTGTGGGAGACCAAAGCAAATGGACTGCTTCAGATCAGGAGTTCCACACCAGCCTGAGCAAGAGCAAGACCCTGTCTCTACTAAAAATAGAAAAACTAGCCAGGCAGGACAGCGCCTACGGGTCTCCGGCCCTGGCCAAACTGCAACAAAAAAATAGCTGGTCATTCTGGTGGGCACCTGTAGTCCCAGCTACTTGGGAGGCTGAGGTAAAAGAATAGCCTAAACCCAGGAGTTGGAAGTTGCTATGAGTTGTGACGCCACGGCAGTCTACTGAGGGGGATAAAGTAAAATTGTGACTCTAAACAAAAAAAAAAGAAAGAAAGAAAAGAAAAACTAGCCAGGCACTGTGGCGGATGCCTGTAGTCTCAGCTACTCAGGAGGCTGAGGCAGGAGGATGGCTTGAGCCCAGAGTTTGAGGTTGCTGTGAGCTGTGATACCACATCACTCTACTCAGGATGACTGAGTGAGACTCTGTCTCAAAAAAAAAGACTCTGTCTCCAAAAAAAAAAAAAAAAAACAAGTATTCTAAAAATAGTATAAACATATGTAGTCAACAAACACCTAACACAACTATTTCAAAATGTGTCACAATATATTTAAAATGAAAATACTCAAAATAATTTTGCCATGAGTATGATAGTGAGTACAGATAGGTAATATCAGCTACGACTTTCATTTTAGAATAAATACAAATGCAAAATGGAGTGCTGAGTCTGTTACTGCTTTAAACCAAGGAACCATTTCAGCAGAGTCATTCTGTCTCTTTAAAAGACTAAGAATTAAAAAAAAAAAGGCCAAGAGCAGCCATGGTGAAACTTTTAAGAGCAAGGATGATGTGCCACTTCAGGAAGACACATGGTCAGCATGATATCAAGATGCAGGGCTGAAACTTAGTAAGAACTGACAGACAGTGGCACTAAAAACAAATTTCCAGACAAACAGCTGGTACCAATGACCAGGTAAGCCATAGCTGTTTAATGACCACACAGGATTTTGAAAGCAGCAGCTGCCTTAGCAAAGATATATATACCTACAAGGCAAGAATTATGAAATAGCAACTAAAGGACATACTGAAGGACAAGGAATTATTGAAGAAGTCGCCTTCCTTTCCTCTTTAAGTGCCAGTAACTTTCAGATGAAACCAAAACAAAATTAGCCACAAAAATCTCAGAAAGAAACAGATCTGAACAAAGTTCAGGTCCCTGAAATCTATGAAATCATGATGCCAGTCAGAAATTCCCTAAGTTCATATTTGAAGAAGACCCAGTCAATCTAGTAACAAGCCAAGTTTCCAGGAGCAGAAACAACACTCAAAAGGAATCTTTACAACAAGATTCTAAATCTCTCCTAAATTTTGAGATTTCATAACAAAGAACTGTAAAAGCATATTGCACAGTGTACCATTCGGTTTCTGGATAAAATTTGCTATTTTTAAGGCTGAAGTGAGTTTCCTTGTTTTAACACATGAAACTTTCAGGAAATAAATGACTTCTGACCATTCTACTCATCCAAAATTAGGACCTGAGTTTAGGATCATTTCTTCACCTTTTCCTTTTAAGTAATTTCACATTTGCTATCTATAGTCATTTTCAAAAAATTATATGGTGAGGGAAAGACTGCTGACCTAAGAAGTCAGAAGGTTAACCATGGGTTATGAACCGAACTGGGGAGGCTACAAGAAATAATGAAACCAAGAGAGAAACCACAGAAATGAGACCTTAAAGACTTAATTTATAAAAGAGAACAAGAAAATTAATATAAGTATACAGAATGGTGTTCCTTAGGAAATGAGCATGTAAGTCTATGTCAAATAACTCTAGACAATGAGAGAAACAGCTAAATTAAAGAAAAATTTCCTAAAAAATAAACCTCAAACACAAATTTACAAACATTTTTTTAAACCAAACATGATACAACTGAGAAAATTAGGAGCTAAACCACAACTGGACAGAAATGATACTTGGCAGTCAAGTCCAAAATCACCATTAACCAAAAAAGGCACATGATTCTACTTACTCTGTAAATTCAGAACACAATACACAACAAAGAAAAATTAGAGATTTCGAAGAGGCAGGATGTATGTGCAAGAAGCCAATAATCACCTAATAATCAGTTTAAACATGACCAGGAAATAACATAAACCAACAAGCATGCAACTGAATTGTCTGTGCTCTCATCACTGAAACTGAGGCTTCTTTAACTGGGATTGTGTATTCTCTGGAATGTAGATATCCTCTGGAATATGTAAAGCTTCTTTTCTTGAAGCATTCATTTTATTTGAAGAATTAAATATATGGGGGTGGGGGAATGAACAGGCGGGGAGAGGTGAAGAGGAAGGGGGATGGGGGTCATGGTGTATGGCATATCTCTTAGGACAGGACATGATTATAAGAGGGACTTTATCTGACAAATGCAATTAGTGTAACCTAATTCTTTGTACCTCAATGAATCCCAAACAATAAAAATAAAAATAAATAAAAATTTAAAAAAAGACCAAAGACCATCAAAAAGAAAATAACTCAAGGCTTACAAGTATCCTATTAAACAAGGTTTTGCTTGGAAAAAAAAAATTAAATACATGTAGATATACTACAAAGAATATCAAAGATGCATGACTTTTAACAAAAATTCAATTTGAAACAAAAAAACTCTTGCTTTTTTTGGCCAGTATGGTGGAGTACAGCTTCAGAAATAATTTAAAGAGGGCAGTGGATTGTTTTAAGAGTCAAGTTTCATAGAAATGAGCACATTAAAATGTGTATTTGTTCGTTTATTTCAAACAACCCAATATTTTTCAATCATGATCAAGCCCTTAAAAACTGCCAAGTGCCCCCTAAGAAGTATTTTAAATGGAAACACTTACTTAGGAAACCAATTTAATCCCAGGTGCTCTGTCTTGGAATATAATATTCTTTCCACCATGTCATAAAGTGGTCTCCAGGGTAACTCCAAATCATCTCTTGAAAGAAGTTCCTTTTTCCTAAAAAAAAAAAAAGGAAATACGTACATATGTACAGATGTGTGCACAGATGTGTGTGTATCATACCATAAGTACTACACAGACAAGAGAGTTAAATATTGCTGCTCATACTTTTCCCCATCCATAGCCAATCACTGGCAGAACACAATATTAGGAAGACCAATGGCAGTAGATTCTTGCTAGTGTTTAAACCTCAAGGTTTAAGAGGCAGGTAAAAGAGGCATTTACATTTGTGTCATCTTACAATGCCAGGTGCAGTGGCTCATATCTGTAATCTCAACACTCTGGGAGGCTTGAGGAGGATCACTTGAGCTCACAAGAGTTCGAGACCAGCCTGAGCAAGAGACCCCATCTCTAAAAAAATAGCTGGGTGTTGTGGCAGGTGCCTGTGGTCCTAGCTATTTGGGAGACTGAGGCAAGAGGATAGCTTGAGCCTAGGACTTTGAGGTTGCTGTGAGCTATGACACTATGGTAATCTACCGGGGACAAGAAAGTGAGACTCTGCCTCGAAAAAAATAAATAAATAAATTTGTGTCATCTTACTAAGGATGAATTTCATATTTTCCCACACTATCTATGGAACACTTAATCCTTCCATAATGTAGCTTCTACTTAAGCAAAAGAATCTATGATCCCCATCTTCTCAAGGGACTTATCATCTATATATAATAAGAAACATGAATAAAACAATCAGACAACATAGTTAACGTGTGTTAGAGGATTCATACAGGAGATGAAATTTTATTTATTCATTGTTTTTTTGAGACAGAGTCTCACTTTGTTGCCCTAGGTAGAGTGATGTAGCATCACAGCTCACAGCAACCTCCAGCTCTTGGGCTAGGGTGATTCTCTTGCTTCAGCCTCCCGAGTTGCTGGGACTACATGCACCCGCCACAACACCCAGCTATTTTTGTTGCAGCTGCCACACTGGTGTTTTAGCTGGCAGGGGCTGGGTTTGAACCCATCACCCTCAGTATATGGGGCTGGTACCCTACCCACTGAACCACAGGTGCTGCCCTATTTTATTTTTTTTTTTAAGATAGTGTCTCAAGCTGTCACCCTGGGTAAAGTGCATGGTGTAATAGCTCACAGAGACCTTCAACTCTTGGGCTCAAATGATCCTCTTGCCTCAGTTTTTCAATTTTTAGTAGAGATGGCGTCTTGTTCTTGCACAAGCTAGTCTCAAACTCTGTGAGCTCAAGTGATCTACCTAGGCCTCCCAGAGTGCTAGGATTACAGGCATGAGCCACTGCACCCGGCCTGCAGATGAAATTTTAATTAAGAGGTTAACACATATGATTAAGCTTATGATAATGTTTTCTGCACTCTTTTCTCCCAATTGGCAATTTAAGATTTGGACTTCCTACTGGAAGTACTTAGTTCTCATTCCTTAAAACCTTGAAGAAACAAACAAGCTGTAGAATTCATGGGAAATGGACTTACTTTAACAAGTTGATCAGGAGGCGGGCAAATCCCTGCATCATGCTGATTTCCAATTTTGGAATTGATACCAACTCATACAATAACTTAATAAAAAGAACATGATCTTCTTTGCTAAATTTTCTCCCATAAAGTCTAATATATCTGCAAGAGAAAAATAGGGATAGCCTTTAAAAATAAGTATGGTGACACATCCATGCTAATACAGCATTATACATACAAGTCAAGACACAGAAGCAACCTGAATGTCCAAGGAGGGATAAATGGATAAAGAAAATGTATATACAGTACGATGGATTGTTTGACCTTTTAAAAAAAAAAGAAGGAAATCCTGTCCTATGATACAACATAGAAAAGTTACCTAAAATAATCAAACTCATAGAAACAGAAAGTAGAATAGTGGTTACCAAGAGTTGGGAATACTAATACTCTCTCTCTTTTTTCTTTTTCTTTTTTTTTTTTTGAGACGTAGCCTCAAGCTGTCCCCCTGGGTAGAGGGCCATGGCATCACAGCTCACAGCAACCTCCAACTCCTGAGCTCAAGCGAGTCTCCTGCCTCAGCCTCCCAAGTAGCTGCGATCACAGGCGCCCGCCACAACGCCCGGTATTTTTTGGTTGCAGCCATCATTGTTGTTTGGCGGGCCCGGGCTGAGGATTCGAACCCGCCACCTTAGGTGTATGTGGCTGGAACCTTAGCCGATTGAGCCACAGGCGCTGAGCCTTTTTTCTTTTTCTTTTTGCAATTTTTGGCTGCGGCTGGGTTTGAACCAGCCACCTCCGGCATATGGGGCCAGTGCCTCTCTCCCTTGAGCCACAGGCGCCGCCCCCCTCTCTCTCTCTCTCTCTTTTTTTTTTTTTTAGATACAATCACACTTTGTCAACCTGAGTAGAATGCCCTGGCATCAAAGTTCACAGCAATCTCAAACTTTCAGGCTCAGCCTCCTGAGTGTGTACAGGTGCCCACCATAACGCCTGGCTAATTTTTCTGTTTTTTAGTTGAGATGGACTCTCGCTCTTGCTCAGGCTGATGTTGAACTCAAGCAATCCACCTACCTGGGCCTCCCAGAATGTTAGGATTACAGGCATGAGCCACCATGCCCGGCTAATGCTCTCTCTTATGTTATATGGTCTTTAGTATTCTCTCAAAAGCTAAAAATTAAATTAAATTTAACTTCTAAAGTAGAATATCTAATTGTTTTTCTACTTCCCTGAAATTCCTCAAAATTCTTGGTCCATTAAAGAGTATTTCTTTTTTGTTTTCTAGGGTTATTTTATTTTCTGAATTTATTCAGCTCTTTTCTGTCATTTCTAAGTTTAATCCCATCATCCCACTTTGACGGGATAAGAGAAGGAATGAGACCTGAGAGCTTGTTTTGACCTGGCCAGTACAGGTTGAGTATCCCTATTCAGAAAATCCAATATCTGAAATGCTCCAAAATCTGAAACTTTCTGATTACTAACACGACACTCAAATTAGAATTCTGAGATTTGGAATGCTCAACCAGTAAGGACGTAATGCAAATATCCCAAAATCTAAAAAAATCTGAACTACAAAACACTTCCTGTGCAAAGCATTTCAGATCAGGGAAGCTCAACCAGCAATTAATTACTATAAAAGTTTCTTAACCACCAAAAAAAACGGTAAAGCACAAGGACTAGTGAAGACAGTACGGGTGTATGGATGTCCCACCCCAAGGCTGCCAAAGATCCTTGAAGCTGCTGAATAAACATGATACAGTCTCCCAAAGCATCCCTCAATTTCACTCTAAATTTAGAAGTAAACGCTGGAATCATTAAAATGCTATTTTACCTATTTACTTAAAAAAAAAGACCCACATGAGAAAAATGCTATCTCCCTAAAAACTGGCACACATAGCTCAGTGGTTACAGTGCCAGCCACACACACTGAGGCTGGTGGGTTCAAACCCAACTAGGGCCAGCTAAACAACAATGACAACTACAACAATAAACAATAGCTGGAGGTTGTGGCGGGCACCTGTAGTCACAGCTTCTTGGGAGGCTAAGGCAAGAAAATCACTTGAGCCCATGAGTTTGAGGTTGTTGTGAGCTCTGACGCCACAGCACTCTACCGAGAGCAACATGAAACTTGTCTCAAAAAAAAAAGAGTACAAAGAAATATTCATTCCTGGGCAGCGCCTATAGCTCTGTGAGTAGGGCGCTGGCCCCATATACCGAGGGTGGCGGGTTCAAACCCGGCCTGGGGCCAAACTGCAACAAAAAAATAGCCAGGCATTATGGCAGATCCCTGTAGTCCCAGCTACTCAGGAGGCTGAGGCAGGAGAATCATCTAAGCCCAAGAGCTGGAGGTTGCTGTGAGCTGTGATGCCACAGCACTCTACCGAGGGTGACACAATGAAACTCTGTCTCAAAAAATAAAAAAAGAAATATTCATTCCCTCTAACCCCATGGCTCTTTGAGGTCCCATTAAGACTCCAGAGAGCCTCAGAATTACAGACTTGCTCTCCTATAAGGTTAGGATACTTCCAAGGAAAAAATGGAGAACTGCTGCTTCAGGCCACTGAAATAACTTGGCTACTGATACTGCTTTTAGGACAGCACACAGACAACTGTTTAATACTCACAAAGCCCAAATTTTAATAACTAAAAGGAGACAAAATAGAGAGATTCCTAGAAAGTCTACAACTGCTGAAAAAGCTAAAGATTATAAAGGAACTCCTATTTCCCTCTTTGGCAAGTCCCTTGCCAACCAGCAAGCAGACCAAGCCTTAACATTTCTCAAAATGTGGTCCAAGAGACTTTTAAGAGCACAAAATATACTAACCATAAAAAGAAAATAAATTAATCTTCATTAAAATAGCTTCTATGCACAAGATACCATTAGAAATAAAAAGCCCAGTCAGACATGTGAAATACATGTATCTGACAAAACTGATACCCAAATTACATAAAGAATGCCTACAAATCAATAAGAAAAGGACAAAATTCAATAAAAAATGGTCAAGAAGACAGGCACTTTTCAAAAGACTATTTCTAGATGATAAGCAGATACTTGACAGCATTACTAATCTGAAAAGATACTCAAATCATTATTAATCAGCGAAAGCAAAGTAAAACCACATTAAGGCATCACTTGATACCCACAAGACTGGCTAAAATATTAAAGCCTAACAACACTCTGGGTAAGAACCTACCGCAAACCTACAGCAACCTAATCTTTCATAAGACGCTGGTAGGAGTGTACAGTGGGGGAACAGCCATTCTGGAATAACTGCTTGACATTGTCTAGAAAAGCTAAACAGAGGCCTGTTTTATGACCCAGCAATCCCACTACCAGGTGTACGTATAACACTGCATATGTCAACCAAAGACTTGTACAAAAATGTGTATGGATCCCACAATCAGCATGTTGAACAAAGAATTCAAACAAAAGAATGCATACCGTATCATTATGATTCCATTTTAAACGGCAATACTTATCAACAGTGTTGAGTGAGCTGTGGTTATCTCTGGGAAGGGAGTATTGATAAGGAAAGGGAACCTTACAGGTGTTGAAAATATCTTACATCGTAACCTGGATGGTGGTTCCATGAGTATACACACATGTAAAAACTTATCAAGACAGACATTTCAGACTAGCATATTCAGCACATTTTACTGAATGAATGTTATACATCAATTTTCAAGCTTTCGGCCAGAGATGCCATCTTCCAGTAATTCACCAAAATGATGAACACAAAGGGAAAGAGGAGAGGCACCCAGTACATGTTCTCTAGGCCTTTCAGAAAACATGGAGTTGTTCCTTTGGCCACATACATGCGAATCTACAAGAAAGGTGATATTGCAGACATCAAGGGAATGGGTACTGTTCAAAAAGGCATGCCACACAGATGTCACCATGGCAAAACTGGAAGAGTCTACAGTGTTATCCAGCACGCTGTTGGCATTGTTGTAAACAAATAAGTTACGGGCAAGATTCTTGCCAAGAGGATTAATGTTGGTATTGAGCATATTAAGCACTCTAAGAGCCGAAATAGCTTCCTGAAATATGTGAAGAAAATGATCAAAAAAACAAGGAAGCCAAAGAGAGAGAGGTACCTGGGTTCAACTGAAGCGCCCACTACTCCACCCAGAGAAGCTCACTTTGTGAGAATCAATGGAAAGGAGCCAGAGCTCCTGGAACCCACTCCCTATGAATTCATGGCATAATAAGCATATAACATAGCACACAGGAGTACCAGTGGACCCATGTTTTAAGGTGCAAGAACCTATTTATTCCCATGAGTTCATGGAATAATAGGTGTAGCACAGCACACAGGATTACCAGTAGACCCCATGTAACTCAAAAGTCAATCAACACTGTCACATTCAATGGCAAGGTGCCTCCCTGAGCTACTGAAACCTCTTCCCTATGAATTCATGGCATGGTAGATAAAAATAATAGCCCTATTGCCACTGTAAAAATGCTTTTTGTTCATTCACTAAAAGTGTGATTCTTTTTTCCCCCAAAGAAGTATTAAAGCAAATTTTAATGTGTCCTAAAAAAAAAAAAAAAAAATTTTTTTTTTTTTCAAAAAGACCAGCCGGGGCCCGAGTGGTGCCGTGCCGGGAAAAATAGTGGGGGGGTGTGGCAGGCGCCGGTAGTCCCAGCGGGGCGACTTGGGAGGCGGTGACAAGCGAATCACGTGA
>CAUYQV010113561.1:0-11420 GCA_963574575.1 Galagoides demidoff
CCTTAGCTGATTGAGCCACAGGCGCTGAGCCAATTTGTTGAATTCTTGAGTAAACTTTTGGAATGCTCCTTGAATTTCTATTTCTATCTTTGCCTTGATTCTATTAATCTTATTTGCAATCCAAATTCTGAAATCTCAGCCATCTGTTTATATAAGGGATCTTCAGTTTCATCTGCCACATCCTTTCTTGGGGGTGGTTGACCTACTCTGGTTATTCATATTACCAGCCACATCCTTTCTTGGGGGAGGGGGTGTTGATCTACTCTGGTTATCCATATTACCAGGGCTTTCCCACTGATTCTGTCCCATGATTATTTTACCCCATTTGGCTTTTCCCCTTGAGGTTTGTCAAGGACCCATATGGTGTTATGGCCTGAGAGACTGGGGACCTGCTTGGTGTGGTGGAGCTAAGTGACTGTGTCTTATTTTCAGCTGGTCTCTGTCCTACCCTAGTGATTCATTTTATCTTGGTTGAAGTCTCAGCTGTGGAGAAATACCAGCAATTAAGTCACCCCACCCCCCCCAAACAACAATTGGGCAAGGAAAATCAAACCTTCCCTCAACCATACACCCAGGGTGCCCCTTTGAATAGTGCCTGGGTGGTCTGCCCAGTTTAAGGGGTCCAAATCAGTTGTCCCAGCCAGCACCCATTTCAGGTGGGAAAGTTCAAATGTTTCCAGCAGCTAGACAAGAGGGATCTGCTCACAGCTTGGATATAACTTGCTCCAGTGGTCCGTGAGGGCAAATGGACCCACCCAGCAAATGAGTTAGTTTGGGAAGGTTAATACCTCCTTCCCCACCTTGCACCCAGTCACTCATAATCCCCCAGGTCTGTGACCCTATTCACTCCAGTAGGCAACTGCTCCTGGGGTTTATGACTGCCAAAATCACCCAGAAATTTGCATCTGGCAGGAGGGCTTTGCATGTTTAAATTAGGCTGTGAACATTCTTCTAATTCTAGCCCCTCGCCTTCTGTCCTGGCTAGATTCCTCTGCAAGTCAGAGGCTGTGAGAGCTGATGAGGAACTCAACCCTGGGCAGCAAACAATTAGAATTTACATTCAGGTGTCAATCCCTGCCTCTGCCCACCCACTGCCTTTGTCTCAGCTATTCCTCTGAGGGCTGGTGCTAATTGTCTCTTTACTTAGGAAAGTTACCAAGTCTGTTCAGCCTGTGGCTGCTGTCTGGAACCTCTGGTTGCCCAGAGAGACGGGGCTCACATTGTCTGGAATGGTGCCAGTTCACAGCTCAGGATGCCACTGTTGCTGTATGGCTTCCTCTGAGCCAACTTTCTTCTCCTCACTCCTGTGTCACAGTCAGCACAGAGCAGCACCAGTCCTTTCCCCCTCTACTTCTCTCAAGGAGGTGCCCAAGAATCTGGACTCTGTAGGTAATAAACCTCCAGACCCCAGGGTGTTGGGGGGGAATCCTTGGAGTTCAATGTTGCAGGTGGGGAATATATACAGTTGTATACATTTTTATAGTTTTATGCCTGGCAGGAGGGTGCTGTGGCACACCAGCAGGGGTAGGAGGTCCAGTTTGTAGGGGGTCTCTCCCGTGGGATAGAGTTGGAGGATGTTTGAACTCTGCTTGCTTGTTTGCATGGAGTAAACTGCGAGCCCTTCTTGTGGGGGAGGGGACTCCCATCCACTTGATGATGGATTTTGTACCTTTTGATTGTATTTTTGGGGCCGCAGCTTGCCTCAGGAAGGTTGAAATGTGCTCTTCAATCTTTTCTCTTGGCTCTGCTCCAAACCATCCCCTCCCTTGCTAAACTTCTGTCCTTTCAATCTCCTTCTGGACGGGAGCTTCTGTAAAAAGCTGGCTGCAGTATGTCAACTTGGCTCTGCCCCCTAGGCAATCTTCTTGTTACATATTTTTAAATTGCGGCTAACCTAGTGTGGCTATAACATTAGAACTCAACAACCATTGGTTGATTAACTTAGTGGTTCCTACAGGACTGACAGACCTTTGGTGCCTCTGCTGCAAGGTGGTCTGCACTGGGCTCTGATGAAATTGGGACTCTTGCTCACATCCTGGCTTTGCCATGGATTGAACTGAATGAGAAAGATGATTGTTCGTTTGCCCATTCTAAATGGCTGTTGATGGAACTTTTTTCACTGAGAGGTTAAATAAGAGGATGTTGAGGGAAAGCATGAGAGGGAGGTCAGTGAAATGAGATTGGCTATAATGTGCTACTTGCTGAAGCAAAGTGATGGGGACATTGGATTCATTATAAGATTCTTTCTCTTTTATTTTGTATGTTTGAATTATCTAATAAAAAGTTATGTTAAAAAATTATACTATAAGTTAAGCTTCAATGCATAGAAGACATTGAACAGAAGATAATTATTATTGACCTAACTGAATGTATAATTTAAAAAATAAAAAAAACTTTGGTTTTCCTCCTGAAGGTAATGGATATTATCGCTTAATCTCTATGCTTTGCAGGAATTATGAATATTTTCACTGATGATTTTCCTCTACAGTAAATGCAGCAGTGGAAACCAGTGGACATTTGTTCTCACAATACCATTCTGAGAACTCCATCACAGCCATTATCGAGAGAGTGCATGTGAAGTGGAGAACAGTCCTTCACAGTTTGCGTCATCAAAGATCATCTGACAGTCTCCTAGTGCAGCCACCTTTTAGTTGCTATGTGTAAGAGAAAGACAACTTCTGCTTTTTGTTTTTGTGTTTCAATGTTGCCCCCTGGGCTACATGAAAAAAAAAATACCACTGTTCCTTAATAACATGTTTAAACAACTCCCCAGACCTGAAACCCCATTAACTTCTTGGTTATCTGTTAGGTTGAAGGGAAGCACTAAAACACCCATTTGAATTTTATTTCATATTTTGCAAAGACCTCAGAAGTAAGAAACTTGGCAATTGCTTTAGTGTTTAGGTAGAAGTTGGGAGAAGAAACTCATTGAAGGTTCAAGCAAGCCAGAAGGGGGCAGGAAATGGAATCAGGACAGGTGCTAGGCTGACCAATGTCACAGGGAGAATTAGAGAGGAAAGGAAATCCTTTCTAGCATGGGAACTAGAGGGCCTGGCTGGGTAGATGGGTAGATGGTGCAGGGATGCCTTAGGAAGGAAGCCAGAAACCAGATGGGCTAAATAAAGAGAGTGGATAGCATTGCCACAACCAGCTGGAGGTGGAACCAGACAGTGGACAGAGCTGAACCTCAGTGGACAATTGTGCCAGGCTGGTGTGGCACACAGGGCCTAGGAGACTCTTCTGTCAGCAAACATTTAATAAGTGCCTGCCACATGGCTGACTTAGGGCAAGACAGAAACAGTTCCTGCCTTTTGGGAATCCTATTCTAGCAGTTGGAGCAGAATATCACACAGCAATGGCAGAGAGTCTAAGAGGGATGAGAACTGTCATGCAGGGCGCCTAGCCCAGACCCAGGTAGCCTGGGAAAATTACATCTGAGGAAGTGGAAGTGGAAATCGTCAGCAGAGGAGATGGGAGGGCACTAAGATCTCTTCAGCTGTAAGGAATAAGAAACTGAAACTAATGTGAATGACAAGTACATTTGTCAGATGATGGTTGTTAGTCTGCAGGTGGGGGGTACAGAATTAATGGGGCTACTGGTGAAGCTATGTCATTGGGGACACAGGCTGCTGCCTTCTTTCCATGGTGTTGGCTTCATCCTGCTTCTATCTCCCCTTAGGGCTATAGGATGGTGGCACAGCCTTTACCACTAGGTGCTTCTTTGTTCAAATGGAAGAGAGACAAATAATAACTTCCCATCATTCTCTTGTAAAAGCAAGACCTTTCTCAGAAGCTTCTAGAAAACCTCCTCTGTCAAACCTTCCCCAGAATCAGGTCATGGAGGTCAACCACAGAAGCACAGATTGGATCACAGCACAGTTCTCCCATCACATTGCTGCTCCTCATTGAGGAACAAATAAAATCAATATTGAAGAATGAGCCCCAGCATCTACAACAAGGCAGGGGGTAGAGTAAAAGATGCCAGGAAAAGGAATCAATAATCTTTGGGGGTAAAGGAGAGTACAAGAAAGACAAACACAGGCAAAAGCTGTTTGGAGAAGAGAAAGTAGGTAGCTTTTATCACTCCAGGGCACAGAAATGGGCAGAGTGAAAACACAGGTGTGAGCTGGACAGTGGCACCAAATGTCCAGGTGGCTTTTATTACCAGTAGCTCCATTGCAGACAGTGAATGCTCAAGTTTCCGGGACTGAGTTTAAGCTGATAAAGTTAAAAAGGTGAAGGTCAGAAGTTGGCAAATACGTTGCCATGAAAGGCTCTATAAAACTTGGGGCATAATTGGACACAGCCTTGGACCCAGCAGCCAAAACAGAACACTGGGAAAGGACACTTTGCCCATCATTGAGGGCCAGAATTTTATCTGGCAAACCTGAGCACTGGGCCAATGTGGGCATGGCATGTATTGGCATTGCATTGACTTTGGGCTGTGTCTATGGCATTTCATTATTGGCACACAATTGCTGCAGTTCTCTTCAATGTGTTCAGTCTCCATTGAACATGATTGCTGCTGTTCCCCTCAATGTGTTCAGTCTCCATCTAACAGCTCTGCCTCTAGGAGGTAGTATGGCTGGACCAGTACTCAGATTAACACTAAATAAATATGTGGCCGTTCCTTGCAGAGTTGATCTATAGCACTATTTGCTGTAGATTTGAAGGGGCTATGCTAGACTTGACATGTAGATATACAGTCTTGACTATTTACAACACCAAATAATAAATCTCAAACTCTCCAGGTGATTTGGGAATCACCTTCTCTTACCCTCAGCCACATATTGGTTCTGTGAATGTGTAATTGCAAAGACAATTGGGGGGAAACCTTGGGAACACTTGTGTCCCTTCAGTTCGAGCTGTTTCTGCAGTTCTTCCCAGAACATTCCTGAGGCTGAACTTGCTGAATTTTGTCAACAAGGAAATGTCAACCAGAACCTGGTATTTAACTCATTCACAGTGTGCAGTTTGCAGCTCATAAGGTGCCGATTAAGAAGCCATAGGAGCGGCAGAGGAGCCCATCTCTCAGCCTGGGAGGAGTGAGATCTGATATTAATTATTAAAGGAACTTGAAATTAACAACAGCTAAGCTAGAAGATGTGCACCTTTCCAGTATAACTCAATTCTCAGTGAAATGCTGAGCTGGGAATTGATTAAGTTGAAATGGTTTCTAGCTGCACAAAGGGGAGTTAGCATGTCCAAATAATTACTGATAGGGATTGTAAAATCTTGTTTTCTGAGGCTTAAGAAACAAAAAGAATAGCCAAATATTTTATAAGGCACCTACTGTATGTCAGTTTCTACATTAGACATTGTGATTCATCAGTGAACTAAGTGGCAAATATCTGGCTAACTGGAAATTTATATTCCAAGAAAAGCAATTGCAGTCTTTCCTCAGTTACAGAGCACTCTCAGTCCTCAGCCTCACCATTATGCCCTATTTACTCATTGGATCTGCATCTCCAGATTCATTTCCTTCATGTCAGGCACTGTACCAGACAACACCATATATGTTTCATCCTCATAATGCTGTGTGGCAAGGTTTATTTTATGCATTTTACCAGTGAAGACTGTGAGATAAAATAAGATATGCAATTTAATTAAGATTGCACAGCCATGTGGGGTGGTTTTGAGTTTAGGGTTTTTAATTGAAGGACTGATCCACTGTTTTTCCATCTCACCTTGCTACCTCTGTTTTATCTCCCATCACTGGCGACACCCAGAGCCTGCACCTGTTATGTGCCACTTCCTCCCACGTCCTGCTATTTGTTTGACAGCTTTTCATCTCTGGGGCCAAGATGTCTGTCAAGTGGTTCATCTGATCCTGAATGCTTTTAATAATGATTCATTATATTGTGAATTTTTAACTGGAGCGTTCCAGACAATGCCAAGATCTAGAAAAAGGATTAGAGGATGTCAGTGCCCCTTAAATTGCATAACATGGGGTTGGGGACACTTTTGTAATTGTGACTTAGCTGTGTTATTGAAAGTGGTAAAAGAGAGGAAATAATATTTTAGGTCCTTTGCAATGACAAAATAAAACATCCAAAAGTACATTTGTAAAATGGTTCTTTGAAATTCAGTATGGATATTTTCAAGGAAGCTGAAAGGATAGTGGGATTGACATCAGTAAAAATGACATAGTAATAAGCCAGGGGTAGTGGCACATGCCCATAGTACCAGCTGCTTGAGAGGCTGAAGGAGGTGTATCCCTTGAGCTCAGTAGTTCAAGGTAAGCCTGGGCAATGTAGCAAGACCCATCTCTACAAAAAATTTTACAACTTTGCTGGGCATGGTGGCATGCACCTATAGTCCTAGCTACTACAGCTGCTCCTGAGGCAGGAGCCATCTGTAGATGGTAGTGATATTCAGCCTTGAAGTATGTGACATTTTGTCTAGGCTGAGTTCATGAACTTAATTGTCTGTCCTCCAGGTACATGACAGGCATCCTCAACCAATGGCCCGCAGGCCACATGCAGCCTGCCTAGGACATTTATCCAGCCTGCTGGATGTTTTTGCCGCCGCTACCTGTTCTGCTTAGCAGCCGACTCATCCTGGGGCCCGCAGTCTGGCCCTCCAATGGTCTGAGGGACAGTGAACTGGCCCCCAGTTTAAAAAGTTTGAGGACCCCTGTTTTATCAGAACAAAAAATAAGCTGTACCCATAAAAGACAGATGTTAGTCTTCTTTTATATTTCTTAGTTGTTTTGATAACTGTTCCCAAAACAGTGCATGGAAAAGCAGCACCCTGAAGTGAGTGCTAAGTGTGTAGGTACGTACATGTACATTATCTCCTGAAAGGGATGCTTTGATGGCAAATACTTTAGCCACCCTGTTTTTGAAAAAATTATCACGTCTCCCTGCCTTCCCCCTGCTTTTCATGGGAATGGGATGTGTAATGCTTGGTTAGCAGTTCCTGACACTCCGGCTGCCTTCCTAGAATGAAAAGTGTTATTTCGAGATAGGCTCTGCTGCAGGCCCCACTTTCAAACACATTTTCAAGTGAATGCTGCTCTTTGTGAATCACTCAGCTGAATTTTCAAGTAGTAATATGAAAGCTGGCAAGAAATGTTTTAAGTTCTTAAAAAATGAATTAACAACTTGTAGATTTGAATTTCTTTATCTTTTCTTTGCCTCTAAATCTTAGAAGGCTGTGGGACTCAGTTTCCTGTGAACCACCTTCTCTATCTACACTCACTGCCTAGGTGACTTCATCCAGTCCCATGGCTTAAAATAGCATCTATGCTAGTTGGGTTGTTTACTATAGCCCAGCCCTCCATTCTGAACTGCAAACTCATGTGCCCACCTATTCAATATTTTGTTTAACATATTCTTACATAGCTTACAGTGTGCCACTCCCTGTCCCAACCACTCTACAGGAATTAACTTGTTTAATCTTCATAGAACTTTATTATCCCAATTTTAAAGATGGGGAGACCAAAGAGGGACAGGTAACATAAATACCCCAAAGTCATCCAACAAGCAAGTGACAAAACTGGGATGTAAAGCAGGCAGTTGGTCTCTAGAACCCATGTTCTTAACAACACACTATCTACTGAGATGAGTATTACACATTACACAGCTTATTACAGCCAAAGCTCAACACTGGCACTGTCCCTAAAAGCATTCTCCTTTCCCAGTGTCGGCCAAGTCATTAAGTGACCTTTTCAGCCTTTCAGTTACATATTCCCAAAACATTATATAATCCTTGAATCTTTTTCTTGCAGCCCACATCTGATCCATCACCACATCCCTCTGGAGGAGTCCAGCATTTTTTTATTACCTCCACTTCTCCGCTGGCCAAGCGTCTTATCTGACCTTCCACCTGTCCCATAAGCTTTCACTTTTATCTCTGTGGCCTCTTCTCCACACAGCAGGGAGAATGATCCTTTAGGATTTAATTCAGATCATGTTACTCCCCTGCTCAAGAATCTCCAAAGCCTGTACTTTGTTCTACAAAGCCCAAGAGCAATCATGTTCCTGCTGCCTTCAAGATGGGGCAAGCCTGCCAGGCATGGTGGTTCAGGCCTGTAGTTATAGCACTCCAGGTGGCTGAAGGGGTGAATAGCTTGAGTTCATGAGTTTGAGGCCAGTATTTGGCAAAAGTGAGACTACTAAAAATAGAAAAACTAGCTGAGCATTGTGGCAGGGGTCTGTAGTCTCAGCTACTCGGGAGGCTAAGGCTAAAGGATTGCTTGAGCCCAAGAGTTTGAGGTTGCTGTGAGCTATAATGCCACAGTACTCTACCAAAGGCAACAGAGAAAGACTCTGTCTAAAAAAAAAAAGGGCCAAGCAATCCAGTCCCATTCTTCTTCTTGTTTACCCAGTCTCATCTGTCTCACTGGCCTCCTTGCTATTTCTGGAGCACATAAAGAGTGCACCTGCCTTCCTCTGCCTGCCTAGTTATTCCCAGAGATAGCTGATGGCCGGTTCCCTTATTCACTTTAAATATTATCTTAAAAATTATCAGATAACTGTCTGATATCCTAAACAAATTAGTTTCTTCATGATTCACTCTGTATCCTTCTACTTCATGTTCTGAGTGTTTCCCCTCATCATCTATATATTTCATTGTTTCTTAAAGATCCAAATCTCCACCCTTAGAATATAAGCTCCTAGGGCGGCACCTGTGGCTCAAAGGAGTAAGGTGCCAGCCCCATATGCCAGAGGTGGTGGGTTCAAACCTAGCCCTGACCAAAAACTGCAAAAAAATAAAGAAAGAATATAAGCTACTAGAAGGCAGGGACTTTTATTTATTAGCTGCTGTTTCTTCTCCATGTAAGAGAGTGCTTTCCCTAGAGTAGCACTCAGTTTTGGTTGAATTAGTGAATTCCCTGTGAGCAGACCTAAGACTGGGAAAGCCTCCGTCTTTCTGTGGAATCCTAAATCTTCTCAGAAAGGACATGGGGATAGTAGAGCCCACAAAGTCCAGGGTACCATCAGGGAAGGTGAGGAGCCGGCTCTGGGGCATGCTTCCATCCATCTAATCCTATAATGTTTCAAGTATTGTACTGATATAGGGTCACCCCTGTGCTGTTATTACTTTGGGGAAATTTTAATAGGAAAGCAAAGTACGCCAGATGTGTACAATATCTAAAATAGCTATTATTCCCTAAACCTCTATAATATTGTAGCTTCTGAATAAGTTTCATACAACAACTCTAAAACTTAAGTTTTACTATCCCTATTTTATTTTATAAATGTACAAATAGTGTCAGAGATAGAAGTAAATTACTCAAGGTCACAAAGCAAGAAAGAGGCAAATTTATAAATCTTATTGCCTTAATTTGAGCTCATTCTAAAGCAGACTCTGCACCAAAGATTTAGGTAAGGAGATGCTCCCAAGGAGTACTGTGAAGGAGAGAGAGATGGCCAATGAAGAACATATTAATAAGTTGGTATGGGACTCCAAACCCCTGGGAAGTGCTGAGAAAGTCTGGTCCAAGCCACACCTCAGAACAGTCCCACTGATAGACAAGAAAGTGGGTAAGTTCATGCACCAACAGCGCCCCTCAGTGGTTAGAATGCTTCTGGAGTTTTAACTTTCCCACACTTCTGACCTGCTCCACCTATTGCAGGAAGACAAAGCCCAACAGAGAGAAAGAGCACCCAAACACCACGTTTATAAGAGGAAGGGCATTATTTATCAGCCAGGAGCTTAAGGCATAGAAGATTTCCAAATGGCCATGCTCCCCAACTGGCTTGGTCTTTCCCTTTTTATTGACAGTCAAAAAGTTCCATCCCGCAGGTACCCTTCTCATGGGCCAATTTGATTCAAACGGGAGATGCTATTCCAACCCCTATGGAACTACAGGATTTCATAGAACTTGGAAATTTCCAAGTTCCAAATTCCCAAGAGCTGAGTCAACCATAGAGAGAACCCTGCAGGTGTATCCTTGTGATCTCCTTGAGAAGACCTACTCTCCTAGATCTCACCCTTCTCAGGTATTCTCCCTCACAGCCATGGACTAAGGCAGTCAGATGTCCATAAAACGCCCTGAAGCAGAAACACACAGGAAACAGTTCAGCCTGAAAGGGAACGGACCAGAGGTGACCTCCAGGGTCAGAGGAGGGAATATTCACAGAGCAGTCAGGGTGCTTGCCACACTTGCAGCCGAATCCTGTGCACCCTCATGTTATTTCACCTATCCAATTACCTCCACGTTAGACTTCAAATTAATGCAGAATGCTTAGACTCTTCTATTCCCCACAGGCTGCAACCTAGTGAGTCTTCTCCATAGGTTTATTTTTATATACCCAGATTAATTCACTCATTTGTTCAGCAAATATTCATTAGCCCTCTTATTTGTGTCTGGCCAAGACATAGGAACACGATGATGAACAGAAGTTTTATCTTGAATCTGCTCACAGTCTAGTAGAAGAGATGTAAGTAGACAAGCAATGTTAACAGTATGGAGAGACTATGCAACAGAAATGGTTAGAAAGAGAAGCAACTGTAAATATTTATAAAAATCAATTGAATTTCAGATTAAAAACATGTTTTGTAGGTAAATTATACCTCAATAAAGCTGATAAATAAATTTTCAAAGTCAGGGGGAAAAGAGATAAAGGATTAGACCTTGTCACCAATATTCTAATATTTCATGTCATACCCTGTAAACAAAGAACACAGTTAAAAAACAATTTTGAAGCTGAACGATGGAAGCTGTTCAAGATAAAAGTTTCTAAAGCTTTAGTGTGCAGGTGAATCACATGAGGGCTTTTTAAAAATTTTATTAAATCATATCTGTATACATTAATGCATTTATGGGGTACAATGTGCTGATTTTATATACAATTTGGAATGCTTACATCAAACTGGTTAATAGAGCCTTCACCTCACTTAATTATTGTGTTATGATATTTATACTCTACACTTAATATATTTAACATGTGCCCTTGCAATATGCACCATAGGTGTGATCCTGCCAATTATCCTCCCTCTATCCAACCTGCTCCCTCTTCCCCCTTCTTTTCCCTCCTTCATCCTGGGCTATAGTTGTGTTTTATCTTTCATATGAAAGTATGGGTGATTATACACTGGTTTCATAATAGCTGGTTTCAACTGAGTATATTGGATACTTTTTCTTCCATTCTTGAGATATTTTACTAAGAAGAATATGTTCCAGCTCAATCCAGGTAAACATAAAAAAGGTAAAGTCTCCATCTTTTTTAAGGCTACATAGTATCAGGCTTTTTTTATTTACTTTTTTGAGACAAAGTCTCACTCTATTACCGGGGACTGAGTACAGTGGTGTCATTGTAGCTAAATGCAGCCTAGAACTTCTGGGCTCAAATAATCCTGCCTCAGCCTGTCAAGTAGCTAAGTGGCTGAGAGTACAGATATACCCAGCTAGTTTCGTTTTTCCTTTAAAGACTTGAGATGGCCCTATGTTGTCCAGGTGTGAGGGCTTA
>CAUYQV010113562.1:0-10313 GCA_963574575.1 Galagoides demidoff
CCTCCAACTCCTGGGCTCAAGCGAGTCTCCTGCCTCCGCCTCCCAAGTAGCTGGGACCACAGGCGTCCGCCACAACACCCGGCCATTTTTTGGTTGCAGCCATCATTGTTGTTTGGCGGGCCGGGCTGGGGATTTGAACCCGCCATCTTAGGTATACATGGCTGGCGCCTTAGCCAATTGAGCCACAGGCGCCGAGCCCAGGACAACACTTATGGCCATTAGAAAGTGACTGCAGTTTGAGTCTCCAGGTCAGTTTCCCCACCTCTAACATGAATGGGTTTAACTAGATTATATTTATGTGCCTTTCTGTTCAGACATTCTGTGATTGCAGTTTTTGGCCAGGGTAAGGTTGAAACCCATCACCTCCGGTATATGGGGCCAGCACACTACTCCTTGAGCCACAGGCGCCATCCCATTCTGTGAATTTTTTAAAATTATATTTTACTTTACTATTTTTTTGTGGTCTGAATTCTCTTTTAGCTTCTCTTAGGTGCACCAGGCTGTCAGAAACCTCAAGAACACGGTTGGGGCAGCGCCTGTGGCTCAAAAGAGTAGGGCACCGGCCCCATATGCCAGAGGTGGTGGGTTCAAACCCAGCCCCAGCAAAAACCTTCAAAAAAAAAAAAAAAAAAAAAAAAAAAAGAACACATTTGGACAATGTTCAAAGGCACTGAATTGCTCTTCTTTGGCACTTGTGGACAGTAATTTTGTTGGTGGAAACACAAATTGAAAATTTCTGCAGAGTCAATTTGGCATTGTGATGGTTAATTCTGTGTTAACCTGTCTGGACCCTAGTGCTCAGATATTTAGTCAAATATTATTCTGGATGCTTTTGTGAAGATATTTTTGTGTGAGATTAACACTTAAATTGGTGGCCTTTTGAGTACTGTAGTGTACTCAGCCCCTGTTGATGGGGATATGACTTCTAGAGGACACCTAAGACGACAGACAATACTGGACCCTAGAATTACTCTGCTTTTTTTCCTTCGAGACAGAGCCTCAAGCTCTAGCTCTGGGTAGAGTGCCATGGTGTCACAGCGCACAGCAACCTCCAACTCCTGGGCTTAAGCAATTCTGTTGCCTCAGCCTCCCAAGTACCTGGGACTACAGGAGCCTGCCATGATGCCCGGCTATTTTTTGGTTGTAGTTGTCTTTGTTTGGCAGGCCTGGGTTCGAACCTACCAGTTCGGGTCTATGTGGCTAATGCCTTAGCTGCTTGAGCTACAGGCGCTGAGCCAACATACTGTGTTTTTTCAAGGTGATAACAGAGCTGGGTACTAAGTGACTAACTTGTGGATAGTGTATACAGCATGGTTAAAGGAATGGAGTGAGATAGTCTCTGATGAATCACACTATTCAGAAGTCCGTGCAATTTATTTATATATTTATTTAATTTTGTTGTTGTTGTTGAGACAGAGTCTCACTATGTTGGCCTTGGTAGAATGCTGTGGCATCACAGGTCACAGCAACCTCCAACTCTTGGACTTAAGTGATTCTCTTGCCTTAGCCTCCCAAGTAGCTGGGACTACAGGCACCTGCCACGAAGCCCTGCTTGGCTTTTTGGTTGCAGTTGTCATTGTTGTTTAGCTGGCCAGGACCGGGTTCGAACTTTCCGGCCTCGGTGCATATGGTGGGTTCTGTAACTGTGCTATAGGCACTGAGCCAGGCTGTGTAATTTAAAATATGATTTTTGGAATTCTTGATTTAAAATTTTCAGATAGCTTGGTGCCTGTGACTCAAGCAGCTAAGGCACCAGCCACATACACCAGAGCTAGCGGGTTCAAATTCAGCCCAGGCCCACCAAACAACAATGACTCAAAAAAAAGAAAAATTAAATTTTCAGATGGGGCGGTGCCTATAGCTTAGTGGCTAGGGCGTCAGCCATGTGCACTGAGGCTGGGGGGTTTGAACCCAGTCGGGGCCTCCCACACAACAACTGCAACAAAAAATAAAATAGCCGGGTGTTGTGGCAGGTACCTGTGGTCCCAGCTACTTGGAAGGCTTAGGCAAGAGAATTGCTTAAACCTAGGAGTTTGAGGTTGCTATGAGCTATGACGTCATGGCACTCTACCCAGGGCAACTTCTTGAGACTCTGTCTCAAAAATAAATAGGGTGGTGTCTGTGACTCAAAGGAGTAGGGTGCTGCCCCATATGCCAGAGGTGGCGAATTCAAACCTAGCCTGGGCCAAAAACTGCAATAAATAAATAAATAAATAGGCTCAGTGCCTATAGCTCAAGTGGCTAATACTCCAGGCATATACACCAGAGCTGGTGGGTTCAAATCCAGCCCAGGCCTGCCAAACAACAATGACAACTACAACCAAAAAATAGCCAGGTGTTGTGGCAGGCACCTGTAGTCCCACCTACTTGGGAGGCTGAGGCAAGAAGATTGCGTAAGCCCAAGAATTTGAGGTTGCTGTGAGCTGTGATGCCACAGCACTCTACCTAGGGTGATAGCTTTAGACTCTGAATCTAAATAAATACAAAATTTTCAGATGGTGGGTAACTAAAACCATGAAAAATAAAACACTGATTAAGGGGAAACCTACTGTACAGCAGATTACCCTTCCTAATGTGGGTGGGTCTTACCCAATCAGTTAAAGACCTCCATAGAAAAAGCCTGACACCCTACTTCTTCCTGCCCTCCCCACCAAAAAGGAGTTCTGCCAGTGGCCAGGGCCTCTGAACTGCAACTCTTCCCTGGGGCTCCAACCTGCCAGTCTACCCTGCAGATTAACCAAGCCTCTATAATTGTGTGAGCCAATCCTTCAAAAAAAAACTATATATCTCTCTCTCTCCACACACACACATACACATATACACATACACATCCTACTGATTCTGTTTTCTGGAAGAACCCTGATTAACACTAGCACTCTTTATTAAAATGGTTATAATCTATCCACACACCAAAATCATGCTATAGCCACAGACTCTATGCACTAATATCATGTATCAAGAAAAGTATGTACAGTGTATAATCATCTGTGTAAACAAAAAAAGGGTATAAAAATAAAATAAAAATTCCTATTGTTTATATGTTGGGGAAAAAAACCTTTTGGAAGGACACGTAAGAAACTAGTAACAGGCCAGGCACAGTGGCTCATGCCTATAATCCTAGCACACTGGGAGGCAGAGAGGCATGTGGATTACCTGAGCGCAGGTATTTGAGACCAGTTAGAACAAGAGTCTCTACTAAAAAACAGAAAACCTAGCAGGGCATTGTGGTGGACACCTGTAGTCCCAACTACTCAGGAGGCTGAAGCAAAAGGATTGTTCAACCCCAGGAGTTTGAGGTTGCTGTGAGTTATGATGCCATGGCACTCTACCCAGGGGTAACACAGTGAGACTCTGTCTCAAAAGAAAAAAAGGGCTCGGCGCCTGTGGCTCAAGTGGCTAAGGCACCAGCCACATACACCTAAGCTGGTGGGTTTGAATCCAGTCTGGGCCCGCCAAACAACAATAATGGCTGCAACCAAAAAATAGCCAGGCATTGTGGCAGGCACCTGTAGTCCCAGCTACTTGGGAGGTGGAGGCAGGAGAATCGCTTGAGCCCAGGAGTTGGAGGTTGAGGTTGCTGTGAGCTGTGATGCCATAACACTTCACCCAGGGCGATAGCTTGAGGCTCTGTTTCAAAAAAAAAAAGAAAAGAAAGAACCAAAAAAGAAACTAGGCTCGGTGCCTGTGGCTCAAATGGCTAAGGTGTCAGCCACATACGCCTAAGGTGGTGGGTTCGAATCCAGCCCGGCCTGCCAAACAATGATGGCTGCAACCAAAAAAATAGCCGGGCGTTGTGGCAGGCGCCTGTGGTCCCAGCTACTTGGGAGGCTGAGGCAGGAGACTCGCTTGAGCCCAGGAGTTGGAGGTTGTTGTGAGCTGTGATGCCACAGTACTCTACCCGGCGGGAGGGGGGTACAGCTTGAGGCTTTGTCTCAAAAACAAACCAAAAAAAGAAACTAATAACAGAGGTTACTAACTCAATGGATAGTGTGCTGGCCACATACACTGGGGCTGGTGGGTATGAACCCAGCCAGGGTCTGCTAAACAATGATAACTACAGCAACAACAACAAAAACGTTGTGGCAGTTGTCTGTAGTCTCAGCTACTTGGGAGACTGAGGCAAGAGAATTGCTTAAGCCCAAGTGTTTGAGGTTGCTGTGAGCTATGACAACATGCCACTCTACTGAGGGCGACATAATGAACCTCTGTCTCAAAAAAAAAAAAAAAAAGAGAGAAAAAGAAAATAGGAGACAGGGTAGAAGGGACCATTTGGCTTTATACACTTTGATAAATGCACCTACTCTATCTCTATGACCCAGTAATTCTATATATTTACCTTATAATACACTTCCATAAGCAAAAATGATATAGAGACAAGGTTGTTCAGTTGTAGCACTGTTCATAGAAGAAAAATAATAGAAAGGAGTTAAATTCCACAACTTTTTTTTTTTTGTTTGAGACAGAGCCTCAAGCAGTCCCCCTGGGTAGAGTGCAGTGGCATCACAGCTCACAGCAACCTCCAACTCCTGGGCTCAAGCTATTCTCCTGCCTCTACCTCCCAAGTAGCTGGGATTATGGCGCCTGCCACAATGCTTGGCTATTTTGGGGTTGTAGCCATCACTGTCGTTTGGCGGGTCCAGGCTGGATTAGAACCTGCCACCTCAGGTGTATGTGGCTGGCGCCTTAGCCGCTTGAGCCACAGGCACCAAGCCTTTCCCCCTGCTTTTAACCTGAGTTTCCCCTGAACTTCTCTTACAAATTCCAAATCTGGGCCAGGTATAGTGGCTCATGCCTGTAATCCTAGCACTCTGGAGGCCGAGGTGGGTGGATTGCAGGAGTTCGAGACCAGCCTGAGCAAGGATGAGACCCTGTCTCCACTAAAATAGAAAAACTGGCTTGGCTTAAGTGGCTAAGGCGCCAGCCATATCCTATACACCAGAGCTGGTGGGTTTGAATCCAGCCTGGGCCTGCCAAACAACAATGACAACTACAACCAAAAAAAAAAAAAAAAAATAGTTGGGCGTTGTGGTGGGCACCTATAGTCTCAGCTACCTGATAGGCTGAGTCAAGAGAATCACTTAAGCCCAGGAGTTGGAGAAAAATAAAATAAAATAAAATAGAAAAACTGAGGCAAGAGGATCACTTGAGCACAAGAGTTGGTAAGCTATGATGCCATAGCACTCTACCCTGGGTGATAGCTTGGGACTGTCTCAAAAAAACAAAAACAAATTCCAAATTTGGATCATTGCTAATCATACTGAAGACCTAGGCCTTCACCAAATCCAGGAAGACATTTTTTTTTTTTTTTGAGACAGTCTCACTATGTTGCCCTTGATAAGAGTGCTGTGGTGTCACAGCTCACAACCACCTCTAACCTTTGGGCTTAAGCGATTCTCTTGCCTCATCCTCCCAAGTAGCTGGGACCACAGGCGCTCACCACAAAGGTGAGCTATTTTTTGTTGCAATTGTCATTGTTGTTTAGTTGGCCTGGGACAGGTTCGAACCTGCTAGCCTTGATGTATGTGGCTGGTACCATAACCACTGTGCTATGGGCGTTGAGCCCAGGAAAACAATTTTTTTTTTTTTTTGAGACAGAGCCTCAAGCTATCACCCTGGGTAGAGTGCCATGGCATCACAGCTCATAGCACCTCCAACTCCTGGCTCAAGAGAGTCTCCTGCCTCAGCCTCCCAAGTAGCTGGGACCACAGGCGCCCACCACAATGCCTGGCTATTTTTTGGTTGCAGCCATGATTGTTGTTTGGCGGGCCCAGGCTGGATTCGAACCTGCCACCTTAGGTGTATGTGGCTGGCGCCTTAGGCACTTGAGCCACAGACACCAAGCCAGGAAGACAATTTTTGAAGGTAAGTATACTAGCTCTCTGCAAGGCACATGACTCTCTAATTCATGCAGAAAGACAACCAGCTTTTCTTTTGCAATCCTTTTTATTCATCATCTAACCAGCAGAGGTGGTCAGTTTGAAGCCAAAAGACCCATCTCATTACAACACATCAAGGCAAAACCTGTCCCCAGAAGTGGGGACAGGGTTTAGCCTGAGTTCTTTTCTGAGAAAAAGCAATCACGTATTTGCACACAGGTGCGTCATTGTCATTACAAACTCACTAGCAATGCAGCACAAATCTGCCAGCGTGGGAATCCCTGGGGGCTCTTTACATGTGTCGTTCATACAACCCGCCTCTTCCTCAGTCATAAATGAGCTCTTGCTTTTTATGGGGGAAGGTGATCTGTGTGTTATCTTGAGTGATGGCACCATTTGTTTACTATGGAACTTTGATGGAGAGGTGACAACTTATTTTCTCTGCTGAATCTGAGATGCAATAGCTTGTCAGACTGTCTGAAAAAACATGTCCTGGAAGGCAGGTAGGTGGTAGTGATTGCCTGAATAAAAAGTTCACAGGGTAACCATGTAGGGCGTAGGACTCTGTAAGTATTTAATCCTCTTGTTATTCAGAAACCTGGGCTCTCAAGAAGCAAGCAGGGCCTAAAGGAGAGCCCCACAGACCCACCAGTGAGATGTCTCCCAGAGCGGCCCTCCCTTGAAGGGAGGAGGAAGGCGAAGTGGGCAGAGGGAGACGCAGGGCACAGCAGTCAGCTGAAACACTCCATGCTGGTTCTGACTCTCTCCATCTCGTGCAGGAAGCTGTAGAACTGAGGCAAGGTTAATTCTGGGGAGAGAAAATTCAGCTTCAGGGAAATGTTTCCAACTCCACGAAATCATCCAAG
This sequence comes from Galagoides demidoff, assembly GCA_963574575.1. Taxonomy (NCBI): domain Eukaryota; kingdom Metazoa; phylum Chordata; class Mammalia; order Primates; family Galagidae; genus Galagoides; species Galagoides demidoff. Next base: position 6,743 of record CAUYQV010113562.1, read on the forward strand.
AAAATTAATTTTGACCTAGAGATTTTTTTTTCTTCTTTTTTAGCCTTAGTACATCTAAGCAGCTCTTCATGGGTAATTGATCAGAATAAAGAACTGAGAGCCTTGGAACACAGAAGGTTCTCAGCTCCATGGGGGAAAAAGGAGTGGGAATAATGTCGAAATGGCCTAACTCCACAGCACCGAGAGAAGAAAGGACATCATTCAAGACGTTCTGTGTTACTACTACAGCGAGAGCTCCTTGGTCTTCCATCCCAGCCATTCCTTCCCCTCTCCCTTTTGCAATGAGGCTCAACTGTGGAGTTTCTAACCTGCCAATGGCTTGTTAATGCTTCTCGTACCATCTGTTACTAGAGGAAAGGCAGTGGACTGATACTCCACAGCTTGCTTATGACTGTTTTTCTGGAAGAGATGATGTGTGGCAGGCTCCTCAAGCCCACTGACTGAAGAGGACATGGGAAAAGTGAAAAGGCTCAAATGGGAATTCAGACTCACCTATATATAAATTTTCAGTTTGATTTCCTTTCTTAACCACCAACTTTAACTGATAAAAAAAGAAATAAATAATTTAAAGTGATGACAATTAGAAAAATTCTTAAAACACTTTCATCTAATTAAACATCAAAGCATCTACCTTATTACTTAAGAGGTATACGTGAGCATGTGGATTATCTACCACCAAAGTTCTAATAATTCCCATGATTACAGGAACAAACTTTTTTTTTTTGAGATAGAGCCTCAAGCTGTCCCCCTGGGTAGAGTGCTGTGGCATCATAGCTCACGGCAACTTCCAACTCCTGGGCTCAAGCCAGTCTCCTGCCTCAGCCTCCCAAGTAGCTGGGATCACAGGCGCCCGCCACAACATCCAGCTTTTTTTTTTTTTGGTTGCAGCCTTCATTGTTGTTTGGTGGGTCTCGGCTGGATTCAAACCTGCCACCTTAAGTGTATGTGGCTGGTGCCTTAGCCACTTGAGCCACAGGTGCCAAGCCAGGAACAAACTTTAACGAGTAATATTAGAATCTATTAATCTGGAAGTAGGCATGTCAGTGATCACATCTCTGGCTGACCATACTGCTTTGAGATACACAAGGCACTTCAATAAAAGCATCTGCTTAAATGAATATTTAAAGAAACCCAATGTAGAGTTAATACTTCTTTTACATATAATCTTTTTGTGTCATTTGAGTCAGAGTTTGTAAGTGTGCCCTTTGTCCATATAATGTGCATTGAACCTATTAGGTATGAATCCACCTATCTCCTCCTCCCCCTCCTACCTGCTTGATTTCCATATGTATGTAATATAAGTGCTGACTGCTTAGTTTCAATTTAGTTTTATATATTTAATAATTTTTTTCTTTTTTTGAGACAGAGCCTCAAGCTGTCACCCTGGGTAGAGTGCTGTAGCATCACAGCTCACAGCAACCTCTAACTCCTGGGCTCAAGCGATTCTCCTGCCTCTGCCTCCCAAGTAGCTAGGATTATAGGGACCCGCCACAATGCCCAGTTATTTTTTGGTTGCAGTAGCATTATTGTTTGGTGGGCCTGGGCTGGATTCGAACCTGCCAGCTCAGGTGTATGTGCCTGGTGCCTTAGCCACTTGAGCCACAGGTGCCGAGCCAAATAATAATAATTTGTAACCAAGTAAAAAATCTACTCATTTTCAAGGATTCGGAGAAGACTTACTTGTAAAAATATACTTCCCACTTTCTCTAATTCGCTGCTCCCAGATGTCACTGTGATATGAAAGAGAAAAATAACAAGTGTCTGGTTGAGGACTAATCTTGAAGACCCCAATTTTTCAGGGTGTCCAGCAGAAGCTGTGTGGGGGCAAGTTTGAGGCAGCAAGGTGTGCTCCTCAGGAAGTCAACCTAGTGAGTCAGGGCTGGAAACAGCTGTTGAACGTAAACAATAAAACAAAGGCAGCAGCTGGCCCAGCAGTGCTCAAGCACTATGGCCATGTCCTCCCCAGTGGGACTAGACAGGCTAAAGCCTCTGCAACCCAGCCCACCTCATGCAAAGGACTGGGAACTGGCTCTACCCAGTTACCTCCAAATTTCCACTCCATGTCTATGAGCTGGTTAATCATCAGAGTCTGACCTATGGCCCATCGGGCAAGGGTGGGGGCATTCTGTTTCCACTGGAACAAAAGCAAAGAGGCAAAGTCATAATAATGGAAAAATTCTCCCCCTCCCCATTCTGCCCCAAACACACCCATGGTTAGTTAATGTTGATACAGACAGTGGGAAGAAGGGCCCAGCCTACACACACATATCTGAGGATGGGGGGAGTATAGAGCAGCAGATGACAATATAAATGTTTTCTTTCATGATAAGAGTTAATCTATGTTGGAAGAAAAAATTGAATGATATTTAATTCAGTCAAATTGGAGAAAAAAACTGAGAGATGCACTAAATAGTGCTGGTTAAAAGCTGTTATATATGTCATTGGTATGAAGCCAAATACAAACTTTAAGCAGGGGAAATGACACCTGTGATTGATGGTTTTGCCTTAGTTGGCATTTCTTCCCTTTTTCACTTCACAAAATAAAAGCAAAAGATCTTAATTAACCTTAAGAAGAATGATACCTTTTGAGAAAAGTAAGTGGCTTTTTCCTCACTAAGACCTACAAGAGAACAGAAGATGTTAGCATAATAAAAAGCCACAGAGCCTGGTCACTCTGAGCAACCTTAGCCAGTGACCTACCCAGGGTTATAAGATCGGCCTGGACCTGCTCTGCTGTGAGACTCTTCTTCAATGCACCTGGGAAGCAAGGAAGAAATTGGTTAAAAAGAGCAGGTGACGCTCGGCGCCTGTGGCTCAAGTGGCTGGGGCGTCAGCCACATACACCTAAGGTAGTGGGTTCGAATCCCCAGCTTGGGCCCACCAAATAACAATGACAGCTGCAACCAAAAAATAGCTGGGCGTTGTGCCGAGTGACTGTGGTCCCAGCTACTTGGGAGGCTGAGGCAGGAGACTCGCTTGAGCCCAGGAGTTGGAGGTTGGAGATTACTGTGAGCTGTGATGCTACAGCACTCTACCCAGGGGGCAGCTTGAGGCTCTGTCTCAAAAAAAAAAAAAAAAAAGAATAGGTGAATGAATTAGTTGACAATAAGTATTTTATGGGAACAACTCATGTGATACAGAGGACAAAAGGAAGACCCAAAGACTCCACAATCTCTAGCCAGCTGGGTGAGAACATGAAAGAGTGTGTTTTAAGCCTACTGCACTTGCTGCCTTCCAGCAACTGTGGAAGAAGACAGAGACAACAGAAAAGACCTCATGGATTTCGAGACAGAATAACTGATCTGAGGACTGAGGAAGGCGGCAGATCCTGTGTACAAGGCAGGGGAGCTCAATGTCAGGCCAGGTGGAGGGGCAACAGTCTAGAGCTGCAACATGCCCTAAGTGGCCAACAGTCACAAGCGGTTTCTTTCTTTTTTTTTTTTTGAGATGGAGCCTCAAGCTATCCCCCTGGGTAGAGTGCCATGGCATCACAGCTCACAGCAACCTCCAACTCCTGGGCTCAAGCGAGTCTCCTGCCTCCATCTCCCAAGTAGCTGGGACCACAGGCACC